>PVKN010013202.1:0-20132 GCA_004027915.1 Capromys pilorides | reverse complement strand
GTACTATTAGACTGCAAGATGACTCAGGGGTCTAAAGCACCTGCTTAGGCAAGCTTAGGCAACCGCAGGGACTGTGGTTTGATCCCTGGCACCACATGCTGCACCAGCCCCACCCCCAGGACAGGCTGAGCCGGCCATAATATATTTAAAAAATAAAAAGAGATAAATTCTTATTATGCCACTTCCTGGCCCTCTGATATTAGACAAGTCACTTAACCTCATCAACCTCTTTATAGAATTGAGATGTAAACTTAGGAGATAATAGTACCCTCTAATTATATTTGGGCAATGTTATGAATGATGCTAGCCATGTATAGGCTTTAAACCCATTCCCATCCTTTAGTGTCTTTCATCAGGGGCCCACTGTGCCTGCGCCCCAGTGCTCAGCACAGTCAGCACATGACAGGCACCTGAGATGTTTCCTGTGAGTGCCACAGTGTCTGACAGCACCCAAGTGCAAACTGAGGCCGAACTCAAGAGTGCTCAGGGACACACCGTTCCCTTGCTATTACTCTGATCCGACTCTCAACTTGGCCTGAGGAATTCTTAGGAATTGTTGACCAGATGCCGACTATGTCATCTTTGCCTTCATGCTATATTGGGGTCGAAGTCTCCACATTCACATTCACCCAGTCCTGTCCTCTCACTCACCCCTTCATCCATTCATCCATTCATCCATTGAATCTTAAGTGTCCACGGTATGCTCGGTCCTTCTCTAGGCTAAGGTCAAAGGAACAAAGGCTGCAAGCAATTGAGAAAACTGGGAAAAATGCCTTCCCTTTATATTCTAGTGGAGGAAGATAGACTGTACAGCTAAGCAGCAAAACAACAGAGCACAATAGCAGATGAGAAGCACCACAGAGAGAAAAGACAGCAGAAGTTGGAGAGGGATGACCCTCAGGAAAGAGGGTCCTGAGACAGCGACGTTGAACCAAAAATCAAAACAGGTGAAAAAAGCGAGGTGTTTCAATCTGGAAAAAGAATGCTCAGGAGGAGGAGCAGCTGGTCCAAGGACCCTGTGTCTAAGACTCAGTAAAGAATAAGAAAATAAGGAGGCCTAGCCCAGGTGGAACCTTGTGGGCAGCAGGGACACTCGGCACGCAGACTCTGGCTCTGAGATGGGACCGCTGGAAGGTCTGGGACAGCACTGATTCCATCTGACTCGCTCTCTTCTATGTTTATGGCATTTGGGTAAACACAGGAGGAAATTGGTCTTACTAAGCTCTCCATCAAATCTTAAGGAGCAGTTAGCCTCAAAACCTTTCAGTATTCAATTATTATGTAGAATACAAATACCAAAAGCATTCACTGGGACAAGCACTGCCTGTAGATTGTACTACCATTACCAATTTCTTTTTATAGCCCTGAAATGGTCTAATTTTAAAATACTTAGTTCATAGCACAGACATAAGGTACTCAAATTCTATACCAAATATGCAATGTCCATAGCATATAACATGGAAATTTTTGTGATCTTCATTACCATCTATTTTAATCTTTCTTTATGCAATTATCTAAAAGGTTATGTACTTTACTGAATTATAGCAGACATATACAGAACAGCATGCAAATCACAAGAGTAGCACTCAGTGAAATTTCAAAGTCAGCATGAGATTTCCCCAAACGAGCGTGATCTCTAACTTTTTGACCAGAACGGGAAGGGCAGCTCTCCAGCACCCCAGGACACCCCTTGAGGCTTCTTCCTGTTATTGATCTGCCGCACCTCCTTCTAGTCCCATCCAAGAGTAATGAATCTCTTGACTTCTACTGCCAGAGATGAATCTGACCTATTTTAAAACTGTGTTTAAATGAATAACAAGAGATCTCCTCTTTCATGCCTGGTTTCTTCTGCTCAGTGTTGTCTTGTGAGATTCTACTGCGTTGTGGTCTGCAGCTCCAGATCACTCATTCATTCTCTCTGCTGTGTCATGGGGGCCAATAGTACTTCCTTTTCTGTTCTCAACAGGGTGTGGGAGATCCTCTCCTAGTGCTGTTCTGGGTGTGCCTATGTGGGTTTTGGGGTGGCTTATTTCCACTCTACAAGTAATATTGCTCAGCTCCCAGTCTTTGATGTCTTTTAGAGAAGTGCTCTGGCTGGCTATGTTGAAAACACACACAGAGGTAGCAAGAGTGGACAAGAAGGTGTAAGAGACCAGGCTTAAGGGCCGGTCTTGGGGCAGGCGAGGGATTGCATGAAGGCAGGCGTGTGCTGGGTGCTAAACAGGGCTGGGTTTAGAGGTGTGTTGAAAGTTCCCTCCCAAAAGGGCTCTGGTTATCCTGGCATTTGGCTACTTCTGGAGAGGTGGCTGCAGTGATGGCGGAGCAGAGGATCCCTTCAGGAGAGCACAGGAGAGCGTCGCAGCATTGCCTGGCTGGTGCGCTGGCTGCATGGCATTTACAAGGCCCACTCCTCCATGTGGTGGCAGCCATAATAATTACCACCACAAACAAGAGAAACAAGAGAAAGCCCCAGAAGGTTCTGGAAGGCCACTGGTAAGAGACAAAGCAGGACTGGAGAGTAGTTTGTAAATAGCTTTCTTTTTATTTTTTAGAGAAATTTCCACACACTGTAATGTGATCACCATTTAGTGTCACAAAGATTTGTTTGTAGGGGCCTATGTTCGTGTCTGCAGGACCATGACTTATGACTTTGTCCATGTGCGGCTCTATGGGTCCTGTGGGTTTTCTTAAAATACCAAAAATTCATTGTTTTCTGCCATGCCTGACTTTTTACAAAGCTCCTTGATTTTTTTCCAAGCATGTTTTCTCTCTTCCTTACAGACATTTCCAGTTGCCTGAGTGTAAAAAGCCCTCTTTATGGTTGAGCATGCAAGCCCCTCTCTGAGCTCCTGACAGCAATCCAAGTCTGCAGACATCAAACACGAGCAGCACCAACCCTTCCCTCCCTCCTGCACCTCTCACTTGCAGGCAATCGGTTCGTTTATCTCTGAATTCTCTCGCACTTCCCCCGTCCTTTCGCAAGCCATCGTTTCAACATGACTTCGTGAGTTTTTCTGAATGTTCAGACAGTGCTTGATTTTGTTATTCTGCCCCAGCAAGTTTCTTTCTTTTTTATGTTAACAGAACACTTTTTAACCCAGTTCTCTTTTACTGAATACAAGACCTCTTTTTCTTTTAAATAAACAAGGTTACATACACCTGCTTAACTAAGTCAATGAACAAATGGTTTATCAAGTATTCTTCAAATAAATAGCCTGTACCTCTCAAGTGCCAACACAAGTGACATCCTTGAATGAAATCTAACACAGAAAGATGGGCATAACTGATTCCTATTGGAGGATTATTTTTTTCCTGGAAGAAAATGAAACCTGAGTCTGCTTACAGCCCTGTCATTGATTTTTAGTCTTTTATCCTCCATGAAAGAAGGCTTTTTGTTCAGATGTTAGCAAAATAGCAAACAATTTTTGCTTCTGTTCAGATCCCAGTGTGCTTTCTCTCCCTTTTATGTGGACTAGGTACTTTTCATGCTCTGTGGAGATTCAAGACAGAAAAGACACTACACTCTGAACCAGTCTAATCCACTGGATGCCTCGTATCCTGTTAGGACATGAAGGCTTTGGGGTGGTGGAGTGGGTAGGAAACATTTGTGAGTTCTGCGGACAATAGGCTTCTGAAGAGCAGTGAAGTGTAGCACTCAGTGGGATTTAACACATACATGAGAAATTCCCAAAGATGGAGAAATGTTCAGTTATTAAAGAGGATGACACAAGTATCCTCGTAATGAGCTCAAAGCACCTCCAGGTGCAATCTCTGGAAGAGCCAGAGGAACCCTATAAATGGAGTCTACCATTTGCAGTGCCAGCATCTGTTAGAGGCGTTTTTTCCCTAAACCTTCCTAAGATGTTGGCTTCTCCCTGGGATTCCTCACCAAAGAGCCACTCATGATCCTGTCAGCTTCTCACGGGCATTGGGGTTGATGAGCGTGGCAGCCTCCTTCTGGGTCCCTTTTCTCCAGTGATGTCCCATTCTGATGTTTGTTGGGTATCTACTAAGAAGGCAGGACCACACCCAAAGCAGTAGAGAGGAGGAAGAAGCCATCAATTTAAGCTTTGTATTACTTAATGGAGGAAACTGCTGTCTATGGTACAGTGTGATAAAGGCTAAGGAAGTGCCATGCAAAAATCGTCAGAGTGAATGCTGAGTGAGTCTACCACGAGACACAGCACAGAGGGGTTTGCTTGCCTTATTCCAAGCACCCCACACACACCCTGGATGGCAGAGCTGCTGGGAGTATGTACACTTTAATGTAGACTTAGAAATTGCACTGTAAAATCTGAAGGGAGCGTTAAAGGTTCCAGCTTTGTCTAGGCTGCCAGAGTTCAAGCCTGGAGCTCCCGCCAGTGAAGAGCCAGAGGAAACACTAGGGGTTCTGAGGACATTGCCATGGATTCCCAGACTTCTCAGGCAAGTGCAGATAGAGCCATATCTGCAGGCAACATCATGTTAATTTGATCAGAGGAAGAGGAAAGTCTTTTCTAACAAAAGGAATAGCATGGCCCATAGACACAAGAGCTGGTCCAGGATTGGCTTCTCTCATCCTGACAGCCCTGTGAGGATTGTGAAGTGGCTAACTGTGGGAACCAGGGCTGAAAATAAGGCTGGAGGAAGGCACTCACCCTTGTGAATATGTGTGTCACAGAAGTATTTCTAATAATGTTCCCCATTCTCAGAAGTTTCCTAACCTGCATAGTGCGTTCTGTGGCCACCTTGGATGAGAAAGAGACTTTGGAAAGGGCACTGGGGCTTGCTGTCAACCTGCAAGTGGTGGTGAAGAGCCAGAGTTTGTAAGACTGGCTCTGAGGGCAAATGACAGTTTTGTACAGGTT
Organism: Capromys pilorides; assembly: GCA_004027915.1. Classification (NCBI taxonomy): domain Eukaryota; kingdom Metazoa; phylum Chordata; class Mammalia; order Rodentia; family Capromyidae; genus Capromys; species Capromys pilorides. The sequence goes on along the minus strand of PVKN010013202.1, from coordinate 15,285 downwards.
ACCCTGGTGGCAGGGCTCAGGGGCCTGGAGAAGAAAAGAGTATAGGCAGAGGGACCATTAGTCAAGAAACTGAGTCCAGCCAATGAGCAGAAGGAGACAGACCCTTGACCAGAGATGCCCAGGAGCGGAGCTGACCAGAGCCTGGAACTGTGGAGTAGAAGCAGGGGGAGCCCCGTGGCTGGGCAGACAGGTCCTTTGAGAGCAAGCGGGCCACACAGAAGAGCGCTGGCCTGTTGAGCAATCTCCTGAAGTTGAGGGAGTGCCCTAAAGAATGGAGGTACTTACAGGCAGAAAGGAGAGTAGGCCACTGAGAGCAAGCGGCGGAGCTCCGGAGAGTGAGCCCATGGTGTGACCCATGAGGAGACAGATGTGGGAGGCCAAAGAAAGGCGTGCAGTGATGGTGGGAGGGGAGAGCAGGAGCCAAAGTGGCTGGACCCTGGATGAAAGGGTCAGAGATCCGAGATGGGGCTCTGGGAGCTGAGGCAGGGCTGTGGGAGGGTGTAGCCAAAGGGAGGGGGGTCCTGAAGGCAAGAGGAGGCTTGGTGCCAGCTGTCTTCAAGCTTGAGCCTCCAGAGGAGCTAGCTGGGCTGGCAAGGTGGTGGACTGAGAACCCCAGAGCGTGCGGCTCCAGCCTCCCCACTCCGACATCACTCGAGGGGGTTTCAGGCCTGAGCTCTGACTCCGGGCCTGGCCCCTGGCTGCCCTCCACATCAGCAGTCCTCACCTCCCACTTCCTGGCAACCTACGACATCCAACTCCCAAGTCTCATCCACACGGCCCAGTGTGACCTGAAGAGCACCCCTCCCCCTGCCTTGCCCCTTCCCCTGCCTCAGCCAGCCAACTACAGCCTGGATACTGACCTCTTCCACGCATTCTCTGCTCCTGCTTCACAGCCAGGGCCGACCTCTGCCAGTGGCTTTAGGGAGGCAAGTGGCCAGCCACTCCCATCCACCTGAGCTCTCAAGTGCAAGCTGAGGTTTAAGCCCAGTGCCCCCCTGAAGCTCTAGCGTCACCTGTACTTCTCCCTATTTTGTAGTTACAGTCAGATTCCCTGAACCCTTCTTGTGACATCTACTTTAGGCTTTGCAAAGGTGTCCCCTTGGCAAGGTGCATACTCTACTCCACCAGGTCTCTGCCCCAGTGTTGATTTTCACTTCCTAGATTTCCCATCCCAAGTGAACTCTCAAATGCACCTCTCTTTCCCTTCTTATGCTGTTTTAACTTTCTTCACAGGGATGGGGAGGTAGCTATGTCATCTAAGTGCCTGCCTGGCAAGTGCAAGGACCCAGGTTCCATCCCTGGTACCACATGCTCTGTGGGCCCCATGCCTTGCTGGCCACCGAGTCCAGCTGTGGTGGCATATACCTAAAATCTCAGTGCTGAGGAGGCTGAGGCAGGAGCATCACTGCATCTAAGGCTGCGTAGCGAGACCCTATACCAAATAATAAATAAAAAATGATTAACTTTCTTCACAAGGATTGTACCTTCCCATGATTATATTTTTCCAATTTTGATATATGGTCCCTATCCAGTAATATCTCAGTTCACAAATGCTTCTGTTGGTGAACAGCTGGGTTTGGAAACAGAAGCGTTTGGCAAAAGTTTGTTTCCACTCAAGAACTCCACGTCAGGTGACAAACATGACCAGGGCCATCTTCCCCAGAATCATGGAATGAATTAAGTTCATAAACTGAGATAGCACTGTACACAGCAACATTTCTGTTCTTTAATGTACAGTTCCCAAATGTGTACCAAAATATATGACCCTGTGTCTACTAACACAATCAAGGCGTTGCCTCCAAATTCACTTGTGCGCTTTGGGATCCACGTCTCTCTCTACTTCTTCCTTAGCATCTCTCATCACTCTTCTGGCCTTATCATTTTGTCTTTTCCAAAGGATAGTGTCAAGGGAGGAATGGAGGACATGGTGCTTTTCTACTTAGGATAATGGCTTCGGAGTCCTCTGAGGTAACGTGTTCTTTTTATCTCCGCATGGCATGCCATGGTGTGGATTTATGACTGTGTAACTCATTCCTTCTGTTGAGACACTTGCGTTGGTTCTTGTTTGAGGTAAATACAAACAGAGTTGCTGGAACCACTTGCAATTAAACTTTGGGCACACTGGTCTCATTTCTCTGGAGCAAATGTCTAGGTGCAGGGTCACTGGATTCTTCTCTCTTTTTATCCAGCACAGCTGTGCCATTCTTAGTCTTTTTTAAGTGTTTTTTTGAGACAGGATCTTTCTATGTAGTTCAGGCTAGCCTTCACCTCAACTCATTTTATAGCCCAGGCTGGCCTCAAGCTCACAGTGATCCTCCTGCCTCAGCCTCCCAAGTGCTGGGATTATAGGTGTGCGCCTCCGCACTGGCTCGTTTTGCATTTTCAGCAGCCACAGAACAGCTGCCATCACTCTGCACTCTCACCAGCTCCTCGAGTCCACAGCCTCCGTCAGAGGGACTCTGGTGCCCTTGGCTCACTGCGTAGCTTTCTCACTCCTCTGCCTGCCGTTGAGTGTGCTGTGTGCTGAGCACAAGCAGAATGCTGTTCTCCTGCTGCAGGAAGTTCTGCGCAAGTGGACTCAGCTTGCTCTACTGGCTGCGTGTTCACGGTCTTCTTCCATCAAGCTGCAGTCTCTGGGCCTCCTTCTCCCCAGTGTCTGGCACACTAATGGTGCTCCAAAAATGGCCTGCAGCCTGACTACAGGAGACTCCAGTGCTTTGTTCTCATCCTTCAGGTTATGGCTTGTGTCTGGATGTCCAATCAAAGCCTCCTGCAATTATAGAGGATGAACTTTTTGAAGATGGCTGAATGTAGAGTTTATGATTGGTTCATTGTTCAGTATTGGGAATGGGAGTGTGAGGGCTATATCAGCCGTAGGGTGGGTCATCGGTGCACGGTATAAGGGAGGAAAAGACTCTCTCTCTCTCTCTCTCTCTCTCTCCCTCCCTCTCTCTCTCTCTCTCTCTGTCTTTCTCCTTGATTTTAGGGTCTACTGCCACTATGAATGACTGCCCCTATGCCATGCACCAACTTGCCTTGGAGTCATTGGATTATGGACTGAAACCTCTTAAAACTGTGTGTTAGACAAACCTTTCCCCCTTTAATTTTGGAAGTCAGGTATTTTGTCTTAGCAAGGAGAGAAGTAACTACGATACTTGGTAATTTCTTTTTAGCCAGGTAGTTGCTGAGGCTGTGGGAGACCCAAGGGTCTGGCAGGTTCCTGGGCTCCCAGTTTGTGGTTCCTCTGCATAGGGCCACATGTCACATTCTGGTTTCCTGGCTCCCTGCCCTCTGCTCCCCCGGGAAAGGCTCAAGTATCTCAGGGTCAGCTCATAGACATGCAGGACACAGGTCTTCCTGTTCTTTCTAAGGATCTCATCTGCCATGGAAGAACGTGAAATACAGGGAGAGAAAGCCTACAGGAAGCTATTTGGAGTTAGCTAGAATCCTCCCTAGTTCTGGAAAGTGCCTGTGAGGGACAGTGAGACTCCAAGAGCACTGGCCCCAACTGCATCAATCTCAGAAACTGCCTCTGGCTGTGGAAAGGGGATTTCCAAACCACTAGTCTGAAGCAGCTCCAAGTGCAGCTCAGCTCAAGGGCTTCCAAGAGGCCCTTCTGGAAGCCAGCATTCAGAGCCTGGGCCTGTAGAGGCAACAGAGCAGAGTGCAAGGATCTGGGTGGGCTGGAGGCTCAGCCCTGGCCTCTCTGGGTCTCCAATCTCTGGTGGGGGATTGCGGGGAGCAGGGGTGAGAGCTCTAGGAAGACCCCAGAGTTAAACCACAAATGTCCTTCCCCCATCTCTTAAAAAATCACTCACAATATACGAGTGATAATAACAGCCTTCATTGTCTGCAGCCTGTGCGTGAGCTCAGCCTGCGCGTTGCTGTCTTCATGGCGTCAAGCTTATTTTCTTAACAGTATCCGATTGTTGCTTAATCAGCAGTCGTTTAGAACATCTTTATCTTGTTTTCTCCAGATTAAGTATTTAATGATCTGTGAAGGTTTGAGGATCCTTTTGCAATATGATCAATTCACTGTCTGTGGAAAAAACAACTGCTCAGAGCTACTGTCAGAACGTGTTGAGTTGGCGCTGTGGAAAGACAAGGAGGACGGAACGCTGCAACCTGAGCCTGGACCGCAGGAGGAGACTCTGCTCCAGGGACCCAGGTACCAGCTGGCGGCTGCTGGCAGGTGCCCCACTTGCTAGCAGGGAGGAGGCAGCACACTGTCCCATCGTGTTTCCCTCCCGTTTGTTTGTTTGTTTGTTTTTATGTATTTAGGACAAGGTCTACAGAGCCTCACTCCCTGGATCAGACTTCCAGTGATTCTCCTGTTTTCAGCCTTCCAAGTGCTGGGATTACAGGTATGGGCCACCATGCCCAGTCTCAGTGCCCATCTCAGGACACCCCAGAAGTGGGGCTGACACGGCACACCAGGGGTCAGACTCTGGTCCTAGAGTGTGGCGAAGCAGGCGCTTTAGTCAGCTGAGCTCTCTGGCCGGCCCCTGTTTCACTATCCCTGACTGCAGGGCAGTTTACAGGTTGCAGGACTCAGAGCTCGCGCAGCACGTGAGAACCAAGCGCATGGACTGTTCTTATGTAACCCACGACCATTTTTCTTCCAGGCACAAGAAAAAGGCAGATTGAGAAGAAAATGGGTAGAATTGCAGTGCTTGAAATAAACTGCACCTTTTCCTGCCTAAGCTTTTTGATTATGTTTGGGGAGTGTGAGTTTTGGGTAGAGTTTGTTTTTATTTCTACATAATGAAAATTTATTTGATGATGTGGGGGACACATTTCATGGTCCCTTGGGGGAGAATAAAGCTGATCAGTGATTGGCAATGAGTGACTGAGTGAGTGAGTGAGTGAGTGAGTGAATGAATGAATGAGTGAGTGAACAAATGAGCCAGTGGGCAGGGCTCGGGTATTTCCTCTTTTCACCTTTCCAGAATAACCCTCGCAAGCAATCTGAACAGAGGAGCAAACAGAGCCTAAGGGAACTGAGGCTGCTGGGGTAGCTAAGTGAGAGGCGAGGGTGGAGACCGACCCCTGGGAGGGGTCCAGGAAACAGGGGCAGTCAAGTTCTTCCTCCCTCCTGCCGCCCACCAGGAAAAGAAGCCCTGGTGTGGGGGGGCTGCCACGCTGCGCCCGCACCAGGAGCTGCAGGAGCAGGGCAGGAGGGCAGGGCAGGCCTTGTCTCCCTCTGAGCCCCGCACCCACCCACCAGCCTCCCGGCCATGTTCGGATCCTTGACACCTCCCGCTCCCTGCATCTCCCCCTCGCTGCATCGGTAATGACCTGACCGAGCCTCCTGCCCCGCAGCAGCTTCCGTTTTCCTGATCCAGCACTTTTTCCTCAGTGCATTATTTTCCCTCTGATTTTCAAATTCCCTGTGGACAATAATCAGACACTGAGCTCCGCACACTTGGCAAATTTTGAGTGTCAAATAAATAAATAAATAAAACACATGACGCTTATTCCGTGAAGCCTGCTCTTTTTTTTTCCTTCCTCCACAAATTCTCCTAACAAATGCAATTTTCACTTGACTCCAGGATTTTTTCTTGAATTTATTTCTTAAATCTGACACTGTATCTTCAGGCTCCTTCTGCTCTCATGGGTCTTGTCCAGCCAGCTTTGATAGTTCTTGATCCTAGGGGCGACGGGCACTGTCACCGCTCTAGTTTTCAGTTGCTACAGTCCCCATGTGTCCTGAACCACTTAGAACATCGAAGGGAAATGAAAAAGAAGAAACAACTCCTTTGTGCACCGGGGCTGCCCTAGCCCTGGGCTCTGCGTAAAAGACACTCCAAGATCAGGAGCAATAAAACAGCAGCACCTCCTAAGGCAGTCACGATCTGTGGGAGTAACGGGTCCCCCAAAGCTTTAAGGCTCCCAGTTCTGTCCTGGGGGGCCCTGGACAGCAGCCACTTCCCACTACTATGATATGGACACAGGGAAGATGAAGCTCACGGAGGAGCAGTGGACCCTTAAACTCAGACCTTCATCCTGTCCAGAGTCATGGAAAGTAATTAAGTTAAATTTTGAAAAGTTCTCGTGTCTGTTCAGCCCCAGGGGATATCTGTGGCCTTTGCTCCCTGGCCCAGCAGCGCTCTGGTGCAGAGCCCTACACGCAGAGTGCTTTGAACCTGGGGCAGCTGTCAAGTTCTTATCTCCCAGCATTGTGGCCATCATTGAAGCAGGTTTTTTTTTTTTAAGAATGATTAAAAGGGGTGTCATGAATCTGGTAAAGACCTGGCACCTTACCTGTGGGCTAAAGATCTATAGGGGGACATGACATGGGTTCAGGGATTGGATGCCACTTATAGAAATAGTTAGGACCCTCTTGCCACTACAGAGAGCTGGAGCACAGACAGAGAAACCAGAGACACTTGGAAGTGGGGATCCCTCGGTGAAGCTGTTTGGGGGTGGCTTTTAAGACAACTTAACCGCTCCCCCCAGTTCCAGAAAGACAGCGTGCTCTGTGTGCTGGGCTAGAAGGCACAGGTGCTTGGGGGTTAAATGTAAGGCAACACTTTTTAAGCTTAATCTTGTGAAGGAGGCAGTACAGTCACAGGGGGTCAAAGGCAAAAAGTAAAGAAGGAAACACACCCTTCTCTCACACTCCTTCTCATCTGTCACACCTTGCCTGACACGTAGGCATGAACCACCATTAATCTATGGGGGATTCTTTGTGCAGTGTCTGCTCGTGCAAACACAAGCAAATGCAGATATGAACTGTTTTCCTCCCTTTTGTGAAAAATCTAGCATACTTCATGAGCTGTTTCACACGTTATGTGGTTTAATTTTTTCTTCCTCAAGCACATCCTGGGGATTTCTCTCCAAGTCAGTGTGAATTCTTGGTTCTCTGTTAGGCTTGGGGTACATTTGTGGCATGGATATGCTATGATTGATTGATTTATTTTCTATTGATGGATTCTTTAGCACTTTTCAGTCTTTTTTTAAAACAGAAACAGTGCTTCATTGACCAACCTTGACCCTATTTATGTGATTTTGTATATGGGAGAAGGGAAATTCGAAGGACATAGGCCCAGATGTGGAATTGCTAGAATATAAGTTAAACCAACCTGGCATTTTGATGGACATCTTGTCAGGTCATCTGCATGTGGATCAAGCCATGTAGCAACCCGATGAAGTATTGGTCATCTTTCTGAGGCTGCATACAAAACCCGCTGTATGGCTCGGTTTGGACATGACCCTCCCGGTACCTAACCTTTCTATCAGCAGAGGCATTGTTCTCAGCTCAGCACTCGTGCTCCTAGCAAACATGGGGTGTTATACAGGAGACGAAATTGAGCATGGACTCTTCCAAACACCCAGACATCTGAAGACACCCAACCACTTGCAGCAGATGCCCGAAGGACTTTGCCCCCTGAGACTTCCAGAGAACTGTCACCCCTGATGTTTACTAAGATCTTCCTATGTTTTCCTCCCTTGCCTTCTTCTAAGCCCTATGGGGAGGGGGGAACCGCTCCCCATTGCTCCCTACAGTAGGCCCTTTTGCTCTGTCTGCCTGTCCCCAGCCATGATAAATTCCAGCCCATGCTGCCTATATACAAGCCTGGTGGTTTGCCTGGTCTCTGTCCCATGCTATTCCTTATACCTGCCACCTACTTCATAAAAGACAAAGGTCTTAATTTGGTTTATGTTTTAAGAACATTCATTCCATGGTCAGCTGGTACCAACAGAATGATGTCATGGGAAAAGGGTGCTTCAGAGCAAAAGGACATAATTTATGTCAGCTGGAGCAGAGCAGGTAAAGAGTGCCAGAGAGGCAGTGACAAGAGGCCAGCTATAGTACCCAAGGTAACTGAGCTAGGCAGGGTTTGCAGGGGAATAGGCTTAATGCCAGACACATAATTTATAGGACAATTTCATAATATACACAGGAAAGGCAAATGCAGAGCAGAGAGATCTGATCACATGCTAGAAACCCAAAGAACCCAGCTGAGGTCTTGGGTCCCACAGAAATATCCTGTGGCGTGAGTCTAGTTGAAGACTCAGAACCCCTGAAAATGTCCTCCATAAGTTTAGTTGGGAGTCTAGAGCCCATGACAATGACTCATACTCATTTATATCAAGGATCTGCATTAGGAATGCCCAAAAGTTAGTAGTGGAAGCAAGAAAGTCTACACCAGTGGAGTAAAGGATCTGTGCCAGCATGCTGGGGGCTCTGCACTGGAGCCAGGAAGCTATGCTCAAGGACAAGAGTTCCTCTGAAAAGAACATCAGCCACCCTCTGTGACACCGAGGACACAAGGACTCCAACTACAGTAACTTCTGAGTTTATATTAGAGAAACGAGCATGCAAGCTTCCCTAGGAGAATCAATAGCACGCCATCTTCCCCTGAAGTTCTCTTTTCATGCTGTTGGCAGTGAACCTTAGCTGGGCCTTCCACACCCAGCACCATGCTGATTTAGTTCAACTGGGTGTTACATGTTGTGCATCAGTTAATCCACTACAGTTACCCTCCATGACACCCAGACATATCGAGAAATGCACTTCAACACTTCTCTGTGCAAATCTCAAGCTAATCAGATTGACACAATCAAATTTACACATCACACATACAAAACACCCTTGAACAGTTATTTTGCAGCAGGTCTCCCAAGGACACTCTCTGAGCCATCAGGTAAGAAGGGCATCCCTGGCATGACTTCAAACTTTGTTTTGTACATGAAGCTGATCCTGTTCTCATAGGTGCACATGCCATTTTTATTTTTCTGTTATCTCTTGGGTGATGTGTTTTGTCTGTGTTCTGGTTGGGTGGCTGTTCTTTCTCTTCTTGACTTTTAGATAGTATTTTTGGATTAAGGAGATTATTTCTCTCTAATCAGAGCAGGAGGGAGCAAAGAATTGCTTGTCAGCGGAGGGACTGGCAGGGATGGGTAGGAGATCCAGACAGGGGCTAGGGTTGGCTCGTAGGTGCTATTAGCAAAGAGAAACTTGCTGTTACCACTGCCCCCGAGTCAACACCCTGATCTTCTCTCCACCAGAAGGTGTTCTTCCTGAGTCCATCCAGTTTATTTCTGTGGGCATCGTAATCAGCCTGGTGCTAGCAAATAGCCAGAAAGCATAATAGACAGTGGTGGGGGTTCTGAGCACTCAGAAACCCACAGCCTGGTGGGCTACAGCAGCTCACCTGGTAACCCTTTCCCAGCCTGGGCTGTGGTTTTCTCATCTGGACAATGGAAGAATTAGACTAGGTTAGTACCTGGCAGGATCACCTGGGAACCACCATGCATGCCTGGCCTCAGCCTCAGATCTGGCAGGATTTCTGTTAATGTGTGTCCCTTATTGGAGACCTAATGGTGACTGTGATGGCTCTCGGGGACCTTTCAGATCCAGACACTTACCAGTGTGTGTCTCCTGCCTGAAAGATGCCTTTTCAGGCTTTACGCTTCCCAGGCTAGACGTCCTCCTCACCAGCCATCTGAGGCACTCGGGAGGCCCTGGTGGAAGCCAGCGGGTGAGAGCACCTCCAGTGAAGCCTCACTCTGTAATTTCTGCTGCCTATGAAAATATTCTGGGAGTAGTAAAACAATTTTGCAACCTCAAACTGTGTAGATTTTATCCACTTACAGCACAACTTTGGTCCATATTAATTACCCCCAAAACTATCAGCCACTTGGAATCTCTCCCCAATGGGATGAGAGGTTATATACTTAGAATTTGTGGACTTTATGAATAAATGTTTCCTCTTTGATGCTGAGCTTGTGTTTTCTTGATGAAAAAATCCATGATTTTTTTCCCACCTGATTTGAGACTGCTGTTCACCCTGGGCGACTTTTCAGCTCTCGCTTTAATAACTCTGACTTCCTTGACCTTGCATTTCTCCTGCCTTGTGACGCCAAGATTTGGCAGAAAAATCCAGAGTGCATGTCCAGTAAAGAGTTTCCACCAGGGACGTAGGTTTGTGGGCTCACTGACTGCCTTTTCTAGCACATTCTCTTTTCAGTGCTCCTAAACAAACAGCAGGCACCACTGGTGATTAGGAAAGCCACGGCTCGCTAGCCAGTGCATCAGGCCAATCCTATGAATATTTCTTACCAGTGAGCCTTTTGTTTACTAATTTTTAGTCAAATAAATGACAGTGTTGCCCCCCTGGCCCACTGCCCTATGAGTAAATACAAGGACACTGAACGGAAAATCAAAGGACAGGCCATGTCCCTGTGTACAGGGCCAACAAATTGTTTTTCTCCAATCTTATGCTATAATATCAACCCAAAGGACTTTTGTGACCTCAAGAGTTTGGGGTTTCATTCTTCACCAGCAAGAAATAAGAATTTCCACAGCAGCAAACATCATCTGAGTGTCCTCTTGTTGAGTTCTCCTGGACCCTCTGCTTGAGAGAGCGGCAGATCCTACAGCAGTCTGGGTTCCATGACAGACTGTTCCCCTCCCCCACTCATGGGCCAGGGACAAGAGCCAGGTTGGCTGACCTCTGCTCCTCCCACCACCCGGAAGTCAGTTTCCACAGCTCCCTCCTTGGGTTCAGTTAATTTGCTTGAGCATCTCATAGAACTCAGGGAAACACATCTATCAGTAAAGGACCTGACAACCAGTACAGATGAAGAAAGACATAGAGTGGGGTGAGGGCAAGATTTGCAGAGTTTCTGTGCCCTTCTGAGCACCAGGCCCCAGCATGGTTGATGTGTCCAAATTCCTAGAAGCTCCCTGGACCTTGTCCTTATGGTTTTCCTTGGAAGCTTCATTACATAAGCATGATCGCATCAATCACTGGCCTCTGTGATCAACTCAATCTTCAGTACTTTGGTCCTGAAAAGCCCAACCCTCAGGTCCGTCTTTCCAGTAACCAGCTCACATCCTGAAGCTACCTAGGGCACTCAGCCCTTGGTCAACTCATTAGCAAAAGTGACCTCATCACGTCAGAGAATCCAAGGACACAGAGGAAGCCTGCGTGTATCACCGTACCACAGCCTGGCTCTGCAGCCAGCATACCACGGGAACTTGGGGGCTGACCTTAATCTCTTCCCACCTCCATGCATGAACAATTAAAACTTGGAATAGACTGGCTATCCAGGCTATTTCACTGGATCATGATAAAAGTTAAATGAAAGCATCTCTAAGAAGAACAAAATTATCCAGTTTCAAAATTGTCCAGTGTTCAGTTATTTCTCTTATGCTGAGTTTTTCTCCCTTTGGGCCTTATATGGAAACTGTCTTTCATGTGGTAGAGAAAGTTCCATCAGAGCCAGTATGTCTGGTGGCAGAAGTGACGCTCACCTTCCTCATCTGTCACCATTTGTCACCTTTTCTAAAGAAGATCTCTGTAGATCATGCACCAATTTGTTGGGACAGCTATCCATCAAGGCAGAAGCCAGAGCATTCATCTTGAGGCTTGGCAGCTGCTGCTGAGGACAAGCAGACGCTGCCCTGGAGGGCTGAGAAATGACAGCAGCAGCTCCTCGGAGAGGGAGCCCTGGCCCCTTGTGACATGTGATGTGTGCATTCGCTAGAACTTCAAAGAGAAGAAAGAGGCCTGCGTGAGATTCTTGCAACCCTCAGTTCCTTGCGCTTATCTTTGGTCCAAGTCTAACACCCTAAAGAAGGAATCATCTCCAGGGACACAGTCCCATTTGCTAATATAGTAAATGTTGGCATTATGATTAATATTCAGAGAATGTAGGGGATGCTCAGGAAAATGTGTGCAGCCACTTCAACTTTGAGGAATTATACATTATTTCTGCAGTGAATATATGTATGAATGTGTACTTGTGTTTGAGAGCCCATGGCAAAAAATGTCAGACAGAGCCTTTCTTCCATGGATCTGACAATCCAGAGCAGAGGAAGAGGGAATGACAGATAACATGCAATTACCATCTAATGCGACAAGGAGGATGTAAGGGAGCTTTGGGAGCACATACATGGAGCAAAGAGCCTGGGAGTGAGGCACGAAGGAAGCTGATTAAATGTTTGCCAGGGTTAGGATGTGGTGGGGGAGGGGGAGTGTCTAAAGCAAAGGGAGAGCAGGGGTAAGACCCAAAGGGTGGCCCTAGGAGAATGCCCCTCCCAGGCTGACTCCCAGGCCGGCATCAGGAGCACCCCGGCTGGCTGGTTCCCATGCTCTGCAGATGGGGTCATTGGTTTATGGATGAACAAGCTCCCCAGTGATCGGGACACAAACCCTGTCTGAGAACCACTGTGATAAGAGAACTGGAAAGCACTTAGCCCGGTGTTAGCCCAGCTGAGCATCACCTTCTGGAAGTCACGTTCCCTCCTTCACCCCGGCCAGTGTGAGAGTCCCTCCTCTCATTCTGTATTTGTCAAGGTGCTCCTTTTCCTGCATGTGGGTCCTGGTGTCCCTTCACAACCCCTCCTGGGTGAGAGCCAGAATTGACCCTACTCCAAAGCACTGCAGAGAGAAGTGGGATTTATTGCCCAGGAATTCATCGCCTCTTTCTCAATAACTTTTGGAGACTCAAAGATATCAAAAAACTAGTGAGAATATAAAAGGGGTGAGCAGCAATGTCACCCAACCTGACCAAGTGACTTTTGAAGAATATTCAAACCCAAAGGCAACATATATCCTTTCAAGGCCACATGGAACATCAACCAAACTAGACTATATTCTGGATTATAAAAAAATGTCTCAATAAATATAAAAGGATTCAAATCTCATTAACTCTCTCTTTGGATGCAAAGGAGTTGAATTGAAAGTCAACTGAAAGCTCCTCAAATACTGTATTTTGGGAACTAAATAATGCACAGGAATGTGCCTCATGGGGGGAGGGGTATGGAGTGGAGCTGCTCCCTTCAGGGTGGCTGGGAAGCACAGCACAGGGGAAGCGTACCAGAGAGCAAGGGGCTGGGCTCTGCACACACACCCCAAGGCTGCACCTCCACGGCCCGGCCCACGCATCCACACCCACTGTCCTAGGCAGGTGTCAAGCCATTCAAATTGACGTTCCACTAGATTAACTGGCACAGAACCTAATCTGGAGTTACTGTCTTTGTCCTCCTTATAGTAAGGACACGCACTCCACAGCCGGGGCCGGAACACAGGTGAATTATGAGGAAGGGTGCTGGTTAGGTAACAGAGTAGGTATGGCAGAACAAAGGAAAGACAGCGTTGAAAGTAAACCTGCGTCCAGGTGGCAGGAAGAGTAGTGATGTCAACCAATGGTGGTGACAGGTGGCGTACCTTATTGCTTTGGGTGCTGAGGACTCAGAAGATGAGAATCAAATTTGGTTGTAAAAATTGAATCTTATTAGCATAAGTCATCTGGAACAACTCGAAAAAAATAATCCATTTCATTGAAGTTGGGGGTCAGTAGTTTTCCTGAACCCCAGCACAGGGCTTTCCCCAGGGCTCTGTCCTGGTATTCTTACGGGCAGTTGGATACAGGGAGAGAAAGAAAGACTGAAAGTGTAGTCTTGAGAAGTTGTTCCAAGATGGGGTTACCTTGGCTTGTTAGGGCTGTGGCTTGGGTTGTCCTTTCTAAGGCACTTTTTCCCCTCTCAGCTTCTCTTGTCTTTGTGCTATACCTGTCCTTGAATGAGCCAATAGCAGTGGCAGTGAGGCACACAGCTGTCTTGTGGCCATCATCTGCAGGGAAGGTAGAAGGTGAGAGAAACGTCCAGAGCAGTGTCTGCCAGGGGGGCTGGTGGGTCAACAAGCAGAGGGACCAGGTTCGCTCTAAGTGAAACAGGGCAACTTTCATGCATTCTGTTTGAAGCAGCGTGTCTCGTTCCATTCAAGATGAGATAACAAAATGACTCAGACTGGATAATTTATAAGCAGTAGAAATTTTTTGTACACAGTTTTGGAAGATGCCAAGTCCAACATCAAGGGTTGATGTTAACATACTTGGTGACTGGGGAGGACTGGCCATCTCTGTTTCAAAGATGCTGCCTCTAGCTGTATCCTTCCTTGGGAGAAGGAGTAAAGTTGTTCCTTTGAACCTCTTTTATAGGGGCACTAATCCTATTGATAGGGGTGCAGCCCCAGGATGAATTCCTCTCATAGAAGCCCTACCTCTTACTAGCACCAAAAAGGAAATTAGGTTTTGGTCCTAGTTGTGGAGTGATACATTCAGACCGTAGCAGGCAGGTCATCCTGCTAAGGAAATAATGAGTCTCCAGATAAAAATTAAGGAGCAGACTACAGGGAAGAGCAGATACCTGTAGCACTGACATGTCAGGCCCAGAGGTGTTTTATGGATATGAACTCATTCTCAGAAAAAGAGTTTACTTTGACTCTCATGAGAAAAAAAAAAATAGTATACATGTGTTGGTCTTCAGTCACAAACACCTACATTTTGAGAAGCGCTTTTTCCTCCCTTCTCACCTATGGCTCATCTGTTTTTCTTTAACATATTCCTGGAGTCAGGAGGTTATATTCCTCCAGAAGGAGGGGGCCCCCACAGAGCAAGGCAGCAAATGTCCCATTGCTGCCACCAGAAGGGGACTCTGCGTGCTGGTGCATCGCCCCTCCACCAATGTCATTGTCCTGCACAACAGGAGAAAACAGAAACTGCCAACAAAAAAGTTAATGGCCAACCTCAGTGCCATTTCTACCCCCCATCGAGGTGCCAGAGCTCAGCAGAGTTCACAGATGGAGCCCACTTAAGGAAAACAGCGCCTCCTAAAAACCAGTATGGCAGCCACATTAATTGCCAAGCCAGAGGGAAGAACAGGGAGGCTATTACACACTGCAGGGAGCCGTGGTCGCCGGCCTCTGCATGCTGGCGCGCTCCCTGTCCTGCTCCACTCAGCTGCAACTACACACTAAGAAGAAGTGTGTCCCCTGGAGTGGGCATTCAGCAGAAAGTCCTGCGGCCTGATGCACCCCACGCACTGCTCTCAGACTCGCGCCCCACCCCAGCCCATAGCGCGTGGCCCAGTTGCAGCTCACAGGCTCATTTATTTGCTCTCCAGCCATCTGGCCTTTAAACCGGAGTTAATGATGGAAAATGAACGCAGTGCATGCACTTCTGAGAGGTGTGGGATCTGCTGCCTGGAGATACGCAAACTGCATTGTTGCTCTTTGGGGTTTTTTCCCAATGAGACAGAGATTAATTATAGGAGGTAAGCAAAGAAGCCGTTCACGAAGTGGCCCATGCAGTGGCGAAGGCAAAGACAAATTAAGCGTATCTGCACGAGGGTGCTTGTCAGTGGAGAACTCCAACAGATGGGCTCTAAATGCTTGCACTTCAGAGGAGTGTTTCTTTCCTCCATTGCAGGGAATGTGAATCCAACAGGCTTTCTGAGGAGACTATCTGGATGCAGAACGACCATGTCTG
>PVKN010013201.1:0-20122 GCA_004027915.1 Capromys pilorides | reverse complement strand
CAAGAATATTTCACTCCTTACAACGTGAAGTTGTAAGTTTGAATTTTATTGTAAATGCAGATTTAGCCAATGCCATTTCAGTGTTTCTTTTGACTTGTACTCTAACTTATGGAGGTCATACTAGAACACAAAAACAATTTGTGATTTGCTCATAATTCAAAATATGTTCATGCTTTCTATCACTATATCTTCAACCACAAGTAAATGCCAGTATCTTTTTATTTTTTTGAGACATAGTCTTGCTGTGTGGTTTAGGCTGGCCTCGAAACTCACCTTGATCCTCCTGCCTCAGCCTCCCAAGGCTGATTACAGGCGTGTGCCGCTGTGCCCCACTAACATTAACACTGTCCTCTTTGTCCACATTTGGTTCATACGAGGTCTCAAATAAAAACTGTGTCCCTTTCATCAAACTGTGCAATTTGTAAATTCAATTTCAAAACCAGAGATTCTACACTCTGAAGAGTCTTGCTCCTGAAGTACTTGGTTTGCAGTCTGCCTATGGCTCTTGAGGTGACATTTAACGGACAACGGCATCGGCTGCCACAGTTCCGACCCAGCTCTGGGGATCCCACACTGTGCAGATCCCACAGAGATGGCTGCAGGGCGCGCGCAGGGCTCACACTACAGCCCATGGGATCCCCTCTCACTGGGGTCACAGCCATGGCCAGCACCGGGCTGCTGCTGCGGTTGCTACACCCCGAACCCTGGACTGCCAGGCTGCATGGTGAGAGCACCCCCTGACCCTCACTGTGTGCACCCCACCACTCCGTGGGCTTCCAGACAAAAACAAGCTCAAAAGCAAAATGGTGAGGACCTTTAGGATGGTGGCTGAGCCTTATGTCGATCGAGCTCAAGCCCCCTTCCAGAGGTGCGGCTCAAATGCCCAGGAAAGTCATTTGAAATGTGCAGTAAGTATATTCTGCCTTCCAAATGCACACACCGTCTGCTGTCACTTACGGACACAAAGTAGGTAGCGCTTTTCTTTCATTGTATGTCATTTTATTATAGAAGGTATACATTTCACGATTGTAGAGAGCCTCACACTGAACCAAAATTGCTAATGTCTGAATCTCTTCTTCATTTGCTCTGTTGGTTAATTAATAATATTGGGATTTATTATTTCATATACTTCTGTGTTTTTAAATTTTCAGACAATCGTTCTAATTATGTATGTATGTATGTATGTATGTATTTGGTACAGGGTCTTGCTATGCAGCTTGGACTCATAGTGATTCTCCTTTCTCAGCCTCCTGAGCACTGGGATTATAGGCATGCACCACCACTCTCAGTGTCAATGGCCAGCATAGCTTACCCATAGTTCCAGGGCAGGCAAGGCATGCAGTACTAAGGATCGAATCTGGGTCCTTGCACATGCCAGGCAGGTGCTTAGACTGCCAAGCTATCTCCCCAGCCCTAGTTTCTGACAATTTTTACAGTATAAATGATAAGCCTATCATGGAAAGTATTTTAACAAAAATTAACTTACAAAGTGAATTTTCATTCCACTTAATTAGTGAGAAGAAAATCTCAACTTCACAACAATCCATATTATTAAAGTGTCACTACTTTGGTGTAGGTAGAAATGTTTTTGAGACACACAGCAAGTGGTGCCTTCTGTCATCAGATTAGGCCAACCCTGACCAACGGCTCTGCACTCTGGCTCCGGCTTCTGCAGGGCAGAATCCACACAAGCGTCACGATGACTTACCGTTCCGGTACCACTGCACTTCTGGCTGGAAATGCTTGATTTCAGGCGTGATGACCACGCGGCAGCCCAGACTCATCGTCTCTCCCTCTCTCCCAAAGGACACGTCGAACTTGTCATCAAAGTGGATCTCAAACTTGGACGCGTAACCGTAAGGGGTCACGGCGACTGGTTTCAACCAAAATGAATCTCAATGATTTATTTATTTTTCTCATCAAAGAGCCACAAGCATTTTAAATAGCACAAACAGAAAGCAAAGGACTCATCTGGGCAAAAGCAAAGTTCGACGTAAGAACTACGTAGAATACACACATGTCTCATTTGTATAGGAATTCCGTAGGAACACTGATCATTTATCTGATCGCTAGTGTTTACTATTGTAAGAAACAGTATTTAAAGGATTGAGTTAGAATACAAATTAATGCCACATTAATTATTAATTAATCTAAACATAAGGTTGTTAATTAAAATATTAGATTAATTATTAACTAATCTAAAACACAAATTAACACCACTCTTAGCCTACTCTTAGTTCAGCTGCATTCTACTTGTCTTTTAATTGATATTTTAGTTAATTAAAGGTTCACTGCTTATACTTTTGAGATAAAATAGTCATATTAGCTATTGTTAAAAATAGTCTTTAAGTAAGAGCAAGGCTTCTTTTATTTTGTGCCATGAATCAAGCTCAAGACCTTGTGCTTGCCAGGCAGGCACTTGTGCCACTGAGCTACATTCCCGACAAGACTTCACTAAAAAAGTTTTTTTTAAAAAAATCCCAATAAGAGAAAAATGAAAAGTTTAAGATACTGTAACTTTGAAAGGATTATTCTCAGAAAATTCGTAGCTCTCGATTGAATGTCTGGGTCATTGACTTTCTTAGGTTTTCTTTTCTCCCTTTTCAAAAGGAGGTTAGGAAAGCCATGACTAGTGCTCGTGGGTTTTCCATGCCAGGTGCGTCACCTACTCTTGCAGCTCTGCGGCACGGGCCCGTGTCCTGCCCTCCTCGCAGGAGACGCAGAAGTTCTGTCGATACACAGCTGGCACCAAGACCTCTCCAGCAGCAGGGGAAGGATTAAAATCCCAACCTACCGGCCCAACTCCAACAGTTAGAACCTTTCTTTTTATGTGTATTCTCCTTTCCTAAGGCCTAATTGAATCCCAGGAATGCAACTTATTTAGATTAGCTTTGCCAAGCGGTGTTCCACGTACTTAATAGCCATTGCCTCTGTTGAGCCGCGTAATCAACCTAAAGGTGCATGCGCCGTTATCATCTCTAGTTTATGGAAGAGGAAATGGATGCAGACGAGGCCACGCCACCATCCACGTTCCCTGGAGCCACATGTGCACTGGCAGGGCGTGTGCTCCCAGGGTCGTGAGGCCCAGGCAACTGCTAACTGAGGCTGGGATAGTGTCTCTTCACCTCTCTGCCCTCTCCTTATTTCTGTGAGATGACATCCCACCAAACCCTGAGGAACGCGATCCGCAGGCTGGGCTGTTCCACAGCCACCTTCCAGAGCAGAAGAGGGTTTTAAGGAGGCTCTGTGTGACCCTGAGTTCCAGGCCCTCTGGAAACAGAGTGGGCTCTAACTTGTAGATTTTTTCTGTCTCTGAGATTATACTACATTGTTGAGGATTTTTTTTTTTTTATGGTCAGCTCAGCCTGCCCTGGGGGTGGTGCTGGTACAGCACGTGGTGCTGGGGATTGAACTGTGGTCCCTGTGGTTTCCTAAGCTTTCCTAAGCAGACACTTTAGACCACTGAACCATCTCACCATCCCTGTCAGGATTCTTTTAGGGTTCACCAGGAATCCAGCTTTAACAACCAGATGACAAAACATCCTTTATTGTGATTTTTTTTTTTTTTTTTGGCCGAACCTGGGTTCGAACTCATGACCTTGCACTTGCCAGGTAGGCAGTTGTGCCACAGAGCTACCTACCCGGCCCCAAAACATCCTTTATTGTTTCAACTTTTTATCGTAGGTACTTTCTGTCCAGGGTCAAATGGTTTAGGGCAGAAGCAAGGAAATCTGCAGCTAATCCGGACTACCTCCTAGTTCATACCCTTAAGAATGGTTTTCAGCTTTTCCAAAGGCTGACAATAATCAAAAGGGAAAGACGGATTTGTGACACAGCACTGAGAACTCAAACGTCAGTGCAGGAGGGGGGCTTCACGCACACACCACACACGCAGCCCCCCCGCCTGCGGTTGCTTTCACGTTTTAGCAGCAGAGCTGAGCAGCTGCAACACAGACCACATGGCCCACAAAACCTAAAATATTTACAGTCTGGTTCCTTGCAACTCCCACTTAGCACTGTGGTCTGGAATTAGTAAGGCCGGACTCCAAGTCCTGGTGCTGCCAGCGTGTGGGCTCTCGTCCTGCTATTTAATCTCCTATTTCCCCATCTGCCCAGCACAGATGAAAGGTACATAAGAGCGTTCTAAGCTACTGGTGAGACTGAAATAAATTAACACATATAAAGCATCACCTTTATGTGATGCTTATAGCAACCAATCAATGCATGTTAACTACTAGAAAAAAACCAAGAGCAGGGAGCTTTGTCCGTGGCATTTGCCAGCCTCTCACAACACCAGGAGCAGTACCTATCATGCGGCAGTTGCCAATAACTAGCAGCTGGATGCACAAACACAGCCCTCTGTTTGCAGAACAACCGAGCCAAGGCTCTGTCAGCCTCTTAGCAGTGAGTGGGGTAAACGGGGCCTCCAGCCCCTCCCTGGAAGGAAGGAAAGCGGAAACACAGGTGGTGACACAGCTATGAGAGGGAACAGGACTCATGCAGGGGACACTGTAGCCAGGCCAGCTACTCTGCCCAGGTGTGTAATGAGCTTCCTGAGCTCAATACAGCGAGGCTTAAAAAGCACTTGCTGTTTTTAGCCCATCCCATCATGGCTTTCATAAAACCTGGAGCAACGAGACTGCGTCAGAGACCAGTAACCACAGAATCAAAAGAACCAGACCAAAACGACAGATCCGTAGCATCGCCATCCAGCCGTGTGCTGCGACAACGTGCTGCACGTAGGGTGCGTGGGTTTCAGCAGGACTGAGTAACTCCCTAGGCCATGTGTCCCATAAAGACATGAGGATGCCACTCAGCAAATCCCAGTGGAACTTACAGCTGGGGGGCGGGATGGCAGTCCCGGCGTGGAGGTGCATCTCGTCAAGCTCTCCCTTGTACCCTGAAGAGGAAGCAGAGACACATGGAAAGTGCTTCAGACTGATGCTGAACTCCATCATCCGTTCCCAGCGATGGGAGGAAACTGCTAAAGATCAGAACGAACAGAACAAATCTGGCAAACCTACTCTTTACCACAACTGACGCATAGGCTGAAAGCTCTCCTCTGACGTTCATCGCCGAGGCCCGGTACTGAGCTGTGTCTTCGAAGTTGCACCTGGAAGGACACACGGAAACGAGCGGCCATTGCGGCCCACAGTCCTTTAGGTCACTGACTGTGCTGTTGGGAACACTTGGCTAACATAGCAGACTGCACTCCAGGGCGTGATACGTCAGTGGGACATTATACAGAACCGTGGCTCTGCTGCCATTCACACAGCAGGAGAGCAGGAGGAAGACATCTACCACCCCTGGGGACCTGGGCCCATGTTCATTGAGTTTCTGGATAAATAAAAAAACAGAATCAGCAAAGGGCCTGGCACAGAAATTGCATGAGCAATGTTAGGAAAGGCTCCTCTGAAGTTGCACTGGGAAGAGGAGATGTCTGGCCATGAGCCAATTCTTTTTTTTGGAGGTTCGGGGGACCAGGTTTCGAACTCACAACCTTGCACTTGTCAGGCAGGCACTTGAGCCACGGAACTATCTCCCTGGCCCCTTGGCCATGAACCTTTGTACAGGGAACAACAAGCTGGAGGCACACTGGTGGGCGTGGCCTCTTGGCTGTTCTGCCTTCTACAGGGACGCCAGCACTAGGGAGACAGGGAAGAGTCCCTTTCCTAGGATTCCTACAGCCCTCATGCGCCAGGTTGGGCTAATGCATGGTTCTGCGTTCTGGTTTCAAAATAGAAGTGAGTTATTTATGCTTCAACTCTGCTCTTATTCAAGCCAGACTTGGGGTTTCTGCCCAAGGCATAACACAAGGCTCACTTATGAAAGATACAATCCAGAAACTGGAGCACACTGTGAACCCGAGTTAGGGAGGGGATGATCTCACCAAGAGATGAAGAGGCTAAGATTTCAAAGCATCACCCTGCTCTCCATGCTCTGTGCTGTCTCTCGGGGTCTGGTTTCAACTGAATAAATCTGCTTCCTCCTAACTTTTTAAAGACATTTCTAGGACACCAGGAAGGGAACTGTAGCTGCCCTTTTCATGTTTAGCTTTGGAAGCAGCCACACACTCGAGGCTGTACCTGAGGAACACTCAGCACTTGGGGAGTGCCACAGGGTCCCAGCATTGTGTGTGCAGGAAGCCCTGTGTCATCTGGACCAGTGCCTCCCCCTGATTAGGGCAGAAGGCTATAAATCGCTTGAGAATGGGATGACATCTGGGTACACCACAGTTGCATCTGAACAGCATGTGGGGAACGCTTGTTTACTGTTTTTAATACATGACCAGGTTTGGATTTCACACTCATCTTGGTAGACATGACAAAGCTTTGAGGGCTTGGCTTTTTTGTTTTCTTCTTGAGACAGGGTCTCACTATGCAGTTCAGGCAGGCCTTGAGCTCACTCTTTAGCTCAGCCTGGCCTCCAATTTACAGCACTACTCCTGCCTCAGCTTCCTGAGTGCTGGCATTATAGGTGTATACCACCAGACCAGGGTTTGTGCTTGGAAATTGTTTTTTTTTTTTTTTTTTATATTTAACATTTTTATTTTATTTTTTTAGACTATAATAATTTTTTTTAAATTTTTAATAGGAAATAACAATATGATAGTTTCAAGTGCTTGGAAAGTCTGACATGAGTTCTGTTTTCAAATATTGCTCTGCAATTTGTTTCCCCCTAAAATCTTCTAACATCTGCGCCTGCCTCTAGTACACACACAGGCAAGGTGCATCGTCTCCCCCTGTTCCTGGTAAGCTGCAGGGAAGAACGCCACTGTCTCCAAGTCAGCCCACCACATCCAACTTGTCTTGGTGGCCCTCATTGATTAAAAGCAAGAGGATGTAATGACAATGCTGATTTGCAGCTCTGAAAGGGGAACTGAATAGAAATGCCTACTTATAACTTATTTTCTCACTGGTGTCTAAGAAAATTCTCAAGTGTTCATAAGGGCTAAGTAAAAAGAGAAAAATTAATTCTAAATTCCCATGTCTCCTCGCTTTAGGAGGTGCTGTGGGCATGGCGAGGATTCGTCTCTTTACAAGCGTGCACCAAGAAGAGAATACACACAACTGTCCCTCATGGTGACCGGCTACCGCAGGAAGGGAGGGGGCATAGCTGTTGCTGACGATTGCTGGACAGCAAACACACAAACACCGATGTCCCCTTACTCGGTGATTTCCAGAGTGTGCATTCCATATCGACTTTCAATAATATACTTTCCAGGGTTGGCATGGACATCTATTGGCACCTGGTTTTTGTACCTGTAAGACAGTGGAAACAAAATAAGGTAAGCTGAAGTGTACATAACTGCATGGTGAACCACACTCAAAATCAGTCGTCCTTGTGTTACACTTTCTGGAGACGGACTCTGAGGGTAAGGACAGCATCTAGCCAGTAGATGCACATCGCACTCGCTTAAATTAAACAGACTCACATGCTGAGGTCCGGCCTCAGCCTCCAGGAAACCCCAACCTGAGGAAAGAGGAAAGCAGATGGCAAAGAAAAACAGACTCAGTGGGGCTGGGAGGGAAGAAGAGTATGTCTCTTCAGCCCAGGGCAAAATCAGCCGCCTTTATTTATACATGAGTGATTACATAAGCTTTCTTCCTCTATGAGAAACGATCAAAATTTTGATTAATACGAATACAGAGTATAAACCAGGAGTAGACCCAGAACTTCATCAACCATTGTTCTTCCTGCCCTATTCCTGCCCCACCGAAACTCTCAGCTCTCCAGGGTTCTTTCTCTTGCTGTCTCAAGACCTTGACTCTGAACTTCCTTGTAATTGTTGAACGTTCTTGGCTTAGGCTTGGCCCTTTCTGCAGGTGTACTGGGTAGGGGGCAAGGAGCCAATCTCTGAAGGACCATATGCACTTAATTATGTTAGGTCAAAACCATGGGTGATTAATTGTGTGCTTCCCTTCATGCAAATCACAAGCCTCAGAGCCACCCCCCACTGGGGGGGGGGAGGCGTCTGTGGAGACACACCCGTGTGAGGCTCTGCTTTGCAGATTCTCCGAGCCTGACGTGACTCTGTCAGCAGGCCAGCAGTGGATGGCTCTGCACACCCACGGACAATGAAAGTCCTTGCCAAAGTGCTTTCCTATCTTTCATAAAATTTACATGAAAAATGTGGCCTAGTCACAAAAATATAAGCAAATACCATGCACATGTTTGTGAAAAAAGCCAGTCACTAAAAGGTACATAGCATAGTGCTTGCTTTTACTTAAAAGTGCATAAGCTCAGGGGCCGGGGAGATAGCTCTGTGGCACAAGTGCTCGCCTGGCAAGTGCAAGGTTGTGAGTTCAAACTCCGGTCCCATACACACAAAAAAAGTGCATAAACTGAGAGATTATCTAATGTTTCTGGGAGTCAGGAGTTGATGTCCTAGGTGACGTGGACTACCTGAAAGAAGGGTCTTCCATGTTTGCTTGGTTTCTTGGTTTGGGTGCTGGTGAAGTGTGTTCCATCGGCACAAATTCACCAGAGCACCATGTCTCTGTGTAAAACACACTGCTTATGCTATGCTTCCGTCAGGAAGCTCAGAAGTTGATATAACAAGACTTTCTGGTAGATTTTTTTTTTAAACTTTATTTGTTCGTTTGTTTGTTTATTTATTTATGTCGGGCTCACCTGCGCTGGGGGTGGAGCTGGCACAGCATGTGGTGCCGAGGATCAAACCTCGATCACTACGGTTGCCTAAGCTTTCCTAAGCTGGCACTTTAGACCACTGAGCTATCTCGCAGGTCCATCTGGTGGGGTTTTTGCTATTCTCTGTCTTTGTAGGAAGAAAGCAAATATTCTCGTTGCTAACATTCTTGCGCATTGTTAAAATAAGTGCCATTGTATTGAAAGAGCAGGTGATCTAAATGATTCATTCTTTATCTTTTTATTAGTCCACATTTACAGTACATGTTTCCATTCCCTGTGTGGTTGATGCATAAATAAACCTCTTTTCTTTATAGATTAGTCAGCCATGGATGCGTTGATACAGTCACAGAAAACTAATATACTTCCTAAAGCACAGGATTCATTTTTCTCCTTTTAAAAATGCTTTACTGGCGTGGGCCGATATCTGGGTTCCCGGCGGGTGGAGGATCTGGCGGGCGCTGGCAGGCAGAAAGGTCCCTGCCTACACGCGTGCGCCCTCTTGTGTTTTTTCCTTACATATATATTTTTAACTGTATTTTTCTTTGTTTTTTCAAAACTTTTTAATCTAATTCTATTTATTTCATTTTATAGGATACTTTATCTCTCTTTTCTCTTTCATTGCTTAATTTTTCAAATTTTACTTTTTTCATGGTCCTGTTCGCTATTCTCTTTATAATTTACTACTATCACCATGAAGCTTTATTAGTCTTTAGAGAGTTAACACTACGGTATAAATGTTGAAATCTTTTTATTGCTAGTGGAGGGAGAGTTGCTGCTTTTAGTAGACATTTACCATGTCAGTATTTGGGCTGTCTTAGAGCTTATGCTGTAATTATAGATCTCATTTCTATGGATAAGGGTGGTGCACATTATTAACTTTTAGGATATGTCAACATTCGGTCTCTCTCTGATGCTGTTATTGTTGCTGATTGTTTTTGTGGTTGCCATAGGTACCACAGTTGTCAATGGCCGCTTTTCGCCGTGTGCCAGTGTCCTTGTATGATTTCCTCTTGGGGGCCAGTTGCCTCTGTGTCATTAACAAAACTGCAGCCCATTCCTGGAGAAGGGGGCAGAAGGCCAGGTACCCTGCTCTCTCTCTTCCTAGATTAATGGAGATGGTTCAATCTCGAGACAGATTTTGGGATTTTGTATACACAAGCACAGATGTGCGTGTGCAAGTGCATGCGTGTGTGCGTGTGCAAGTGCATGCATGCACGCGCACACACACGTACCAGAAACGAGAGAAGACAGGGCAACAAAATGCTTCCCCAGAGTGGGTGAGACAGCTCAGCAGTCCAAAGCACCTGCTTAGGCAACCACAGGGACTGTGGTTCGATCCCCTTTGCCACATGCTGCGCCAGCCCCACCTCCAGGGCAGGCTGAGCTGGCCATAATATAAATAAAGTTTAAAAAAATTTTTTTTAAATGCTTTCTCAAACTCCCAATTTGTCCAGTGTTGATCCATGAGGCAATGTCAGGGAGGAAATAAAAATCCATACAACTGAACTATTCAGAATTATAGAAGAGAGAATAAACAAAGATCAGAAACGTGTTCAGGGAGCTTAAGTAAGATATAACTAAATGAGGGGCCGGCGAGATGGTTCAGTGGTCTAAAGCGCCTGCTTAGGAGGGCTCAGGCAACTGCGGGGACTGCAGTTCGATCCCCGGCACCACATGCTGCGCCAGCGCCACCACCAGGGCAGGCTGAGCCAGCCACAAAAAAAAAAATGAATAAATAAAGAAACAAACAAACACAACAAGCAAACAAGTAAATAAATAAATATAATTTTAAAAAAAAAGATATAACTAAATGAGAGTGGACTTAATAGACCAATCAGAAAGTTAGCAAAGCACACCAATAAAAAGCTAACTGAGCTAAACAGGATGATACTGCGCATTAATGCCCAGTTCAGCCAAGAACCCGAGTCCAGGAAAAGGCACCACCTGGCAACCAAGGAGATGGAATGTAAAGACAGCCCCCGAACCAGAAGCCAAGGCTGATGCCAGTGACAGGGGACTCAGAGATCCTTCAGCAACCAAGAGAAGATAAAAATGGACCCAACACAAAGAAGACTGACCTAAGGTTAATTGTAATTAGTGAAACATCAGAGGATAGCACAAGCAGCATTAGAAAGCCTTGCTACAGAAATGAGAGCAGAAAAATTTCCATAGCTGGAGAAAAGTTTAATAGACAAGTTAGGTGTATAGGTCCCCAAATAGCCACAATCAGAAAAGAACCTTTCCATGCACATCCTAGGTGAAACGTCAGAAGCTGCAGCACCAGGGCCAAGTCTTAAAAGATGTGAGAAGAAAGCAAAGAATCATTTCTAAAGGAAGACTCCTAAATTCACAGCAGACTTCTCAGCACAGATGCTGAGGGCCAGAAGAGCTCATCACAAGCTGCTGCAAGCCTTAAAAGAAAGCCATCCCAAGCTGATAGATTCTACAAAACTACCTTCTAAGACTTATGGAGAAATAATTTTTGAAAGATCTAATAGAATAAATACATCCGTTTAGAAGAAGGGAAGGAAAGGGAACCATCAACAGGAAAACACTGCCCCGACAGGAGTAAATGACTTGCAGTTTGCACGGGACACATCTAAGACAAGAGACCACAGAAATGGAGAAGGCAAAAGCACAGAGTATGGGAAATGGTGCACTGGGCAAATTTCAAACTAAGAGAGATAGCCTAGCTACACAAATTTCACATAAAATCTAAAAGACGAGAAAGTACTACTAATGTTCAATATTTCAATGTGCTACAATAATAAAAAGCTCTTTTTTAATTTTTTTTATTTTATTTTTATTTTCTTAAACCTCATTTATTTGTTTGTGTTATGGCTGGGTCAACCTGCCCTGGGGGTGGGGCTGTCGCAGCTTGTGGTGCCGGGGGATCAAACCGAGGTCCCTGCGGCCTAAGCGGGCGCTTTAGACCACTGAACCATCTCGCCGGCCCCATAAAAGCTTTAATTACAGCAAAAAAAAAAAAGCACTACTCTCCTCCACCTAGCAAAACCCAACTCATGCTTGAAGACTCAGACCCAATGCCCCTGATTCAAAGGACGCCTGCTTTAAACCGCAGGCAGTATGAATGGATCTCGCATCTGAGTCAGTGACTTGGTTCACAAGAAAGATAAAGATATACAAAGGTAACCGTTACGTAAAGCTAACACGTGTCAAATGGCAGTTAGCCCGGTGCCGCTCTCCCAAGTTGCAAGTCCCCTGAAGGGGCGGATGCTGTCTGACTGCGCCTGCTTCCATCCTGCCCTTGGGAAGGAGGAGTCAATGGGAGGCGCACAATGGCCACATCCCATTGGACAGAAGTATCACGTGACATAATGCAACAGGTAAATTGCAGAATGCTGTTTGGGTGCTTCATTTTTTATTTTTTATTTTTTATTTTTTTAAGGAACAGAGTTCAGGCAAATGCACACTTCCTTGTGTGCGTGGGACAGGACGACTCCATCAGATGAGCTCGCAGCTGGGAACGCGGCAGGAGAGAGCGTGTCCCCAGGCTGCTTCCCCACGCTGGCTTAAGTCACCGTGGACCGGAGGCCCCACAGGCTGGCGGGGCTTCAGCAGCTCCTCTCAGCCCCGGGAGCTCACGGCCCTGCCCTACCATCATGGCACGCGCTGCCTGACAAGCACTTGACACTCGGGCTGGCGGCTGCTCAGCGACACTGTCCAGGCCCCTGGGAAGTCTGAGCTGAACCGGTATTTTGCGGCTCCCGCGGTTGCATCACCCTCCCTGCCGCCCAGCGTCCTCGCCTTAGCACCTTCGTGCTCCCCACCACCGCTGAGCACTCGCGGGTCTTTTCCCGTGGCGGCCTGGTAGAGGACTGGGTTTGAGGCACAAGCGACACTTTGACCACAGAGCTTCTTGTCTTTCTCGGGGTCGCGGTGTCTTCGGTGTCCGGTGCGAAGAGGACTTCTGGCTCGCTTCCTATGCACAGCTTCTTATTTCTGGAACGTGGAATTCCAAACGGGCCTGCCATGGGCTAATTTTGGAAGGCAATAAGCTACACCTGGGGCTTGTCAGAGGCTTTTGTGCACCCTGGGGACTACTCAGATGGCCATGGTTTCCTAACTATTTTTAGGTAGCCTGTGAACATGCTGTCACTCGGTGATTCTTCATTCATGTGCATAAAGCACATACTTGCATTTGTACACCTCTCTCATGCAAAGGCTAGTTTAGCTCACGTTAGTAATGAGGGCTCAGAGGGAAAGCTCTTGGGCAATGTAATACATGGCAGGCAAGAAAGCTTCATGATAACATTTTTTATCAACAAGTAACGCATGTCAAAATGATCTTCCACGTGTTGAATCTCCTGGGGCTGCTGCTTAGAGCCCAATCTTAAATCATGAATAAATAGCCACTACCCACTCTCGCAACCGGTTGTCCGAGACAGGGGTCTGTCCCATTAGGATAAACTCAGGAACTCAGTAAATAAGAGAAAAAAAAAAAAATCTAAAATAAATCTCCAAATCCTTGAGATATTATAATAATTTTTAGGGCTAGGAGATAGTTCGGCTGTCTAAGCACCTGTCTGGCAAGGGCAAGGACCCAGGTTCAATCTCTGGTACCTCGTGCCATGCCAGCCCTGAAACCGGGTGCTGTGACGCACGTCTGCAATCTCAGCACTGGGGAGGCTGAGACAGGATAGTCACTATGAGTCTGAGCTGCATAGCAAGACTCTGTACCAAATGAATGAATGAATGAATAAATAAATAAATAAAAGATTTTTTAAAAAAATTGTAAATAACTTGCTAACTTTTTTTTTTTTTTTTTTTTTTTGAGACAGGGTCAGGCTGACCTTGAACTCACTATACAGCCGAGGCTGGCCTCATACTTGGGGCAGCTATTGTCTGGCTTCAGCCTTCCAAGTGCTGGGATTTAGGGTGTGCCACCGTGCCCTGCTGTTAACTATTGTAAGTATAGGCTATTTTCTTACAGTTATCTAGAGGCAGCCATTAAGTTTAAATATATGTCAAACTAATTGTTTTTTATTCACTTTATTTTTTACATGTATTTGGGACAGGGTGTCACTACTCAGTTCAGACTCGTAGTAATCCTCCTGTTTTGAGCCTCCCAGTGCTGGGATTACAGGCGCGCACCATCATGCCCAGTGTGTGGGGGCCAGGGGGGTACGGGGGAGGGCCTGGGCCAGCTTGGCACGTGGTTCCAGGAATCAAACCCTGGGCCCTGCGCTTTCCTAAGCAGGTGCTTAGAAATTAATCTCATAAATCTATATATTCTGTCTTAGAATCAAGACAGTGATTCTATATAAATTCTCATAATTTGTAGGAATAGAAGAGTTTTATAAATCTCTAGCATCTTCATATTATTTTAGTCCCAGGCTGTAAAATATAACTTTTTATGACAAATTTCTTCAAGTGTCCGCTGGACAACAACGTTCAGGCCAAGGTGAAGCATTTGAGTCACACACAGTGACTGTCACTTGAGGGTCTAGGTCAGGCTCCCACATGCGGCTCCAGCACCCAGGTGTGGCCGAGTACAGAAGGGCTCTCCCACTTCCAATGAACGTGCTCCGTGACCTGTCACAGCTCCCTGCGGCCACAAGCAAGATTTCCATTCACGAATGTGACCTAAGCTTCAGGTAGAAGTTCAATTCCACTTGGCCGTTTTTATTTTATTTTATATTACGGCAGACTCAGCCTGCCCTGGAGGTGGGGACGGCGCAGCATGTGGTGCGGGGATCGAACTGCCGTTTCTGTGGTTGCCTAAGCTTGCCTAAGCAGATGCTTTCGACTGCTGAGCCATCTCCCTGGCCCAACATGGCTGTTTTTAAAAGAGCAAAACTGAACAAGCCTCACCTTCTCTTCGAGAGAACCTTTTGTTCTCCTCTACTTCACATAATTTTAAGTTAGATAATACACTTTTATTCACCAAAGCCACAAAGCACAAAGGGCGGTTCCTTCTCCATCCACCTCGTCTTGCCTGGAAGTCAGCTGCTCTCAGTAGGTTCTTACGCTCCTTCCGGAATCCCATTATGCAAATAAATTATGTTTCTTTTCCTTTTAAACTAGCACATTATCATACGAGTTACTAACTACCATGGACCGTGTATTTCCCACAAGGCCATTTTTCCTTTTCGGCTGACCAAGCCCCGGCGACGGCTGCCCCCTGCCCAGCTCCGCGCCTTCCAAATGACTGAGAACAGAACGGCAGTCTCTGCAGAGGGCCTGGAGGGGCTCACTGGCCAGCCCTGGTCCCCCTTAGATAGACGAGGTCACTCCGGCAGGAGGGCACCTGCTGGGTACTGTCATCATTTGCTGGACCTCAAGGGTCCCACTGCAGTAGCCAGCAGAAGGCTGGAGCCCACCTCCCCCTCCTCCCAGAACAGGGGCAGCCAGGCCCTTGGACAGTGCGCAAAGATCTGACTGCGTGCAAGTGCTGGTGGCAGGACTCTTCTGCCACTCCGGAAGGGCGGTCCCAGGGTTTCTTGCATCCTTGAACTAGGCGGGTACCTAAAAGTGCCAGCCCAGTGACCACCAGCCGCCGAGCTCCGGGTGTGGGTGGCACCTCCCGTTCTCTGAGGGGAAGGGTGCTTACAGCAGGCAGACTCTGTACCGGTTTTGCAAAGTGAGCTTCAACTCCGTGGAGTGCTTGCTGAACCAAGGACATCCTGCCCAGCAAGGGCTGTAATCCCGCACCGAGGCTCTCCCTAGAGGTGCGTCTAGTGGCAGCCAAAAGAGGCTTGAATTTCAGGCTCCCAGCTCCGAAGAGGCCCTCGCAGGGCCTGGAGCCTAACCTGTACTGCTAAGTTTGGGTTCCCCTTTGTGAAAAGAACCCTTCAAACTGCGTAAGCTTCGTGCCCCACAAACCTGGAACTGAGTCTGTACATTGTCATAGCTAATTGTCAATCATCTGAAAGTGATTAAAAAAATTGCAGCACACCCAGGGGCAGGTCGTGCACTCAGAAGCAGATCAACTAGCACTTCCCCACCCCTGCCGTAAGAGCTTTGCAGGCCAGACTTTCTGTGCAGGACCCTCTAGGGCGACTGACTGCTGAGGCTGGCTAGGGGCGGCCTGTGGCTGCGCCCTCTCTGCTGACTCGCTCCATCGCTGAGAACTGAGGCTGGCTGGTGACACAGGAGTCACCCCTCCAAGTGCCAAAAGCGTGTGTGGCCTAGAAGAGGCCACTCCAGGAAACCAAGGGCCTCCCAAGACTTCGCGGGACAAAGCAGAATAAATATTTCAAAGCCACACATGAAAGATGTAGGGGCCCATGCTTGCGCGTCTCAGCTCTGTTGAAGATGATGAATGAAAAAAGACAATACTTCTCCTTTTGAATTTAGCTAGAATTCTAAACGTTGCCAATTTAGGACTCCCATATTTTTTTCTGGGGATTTAAAATATCTTTTTGTTTGTTTTTAAGTCACTTCTTTTTCCGGGCCAATAAAACAAGTACTAGTTTAATCTCTGAGGTTGAGTTCTGTTTTCCTGAAATCAATCCAGCTTCATAAAAGCAGCAGTGAGACGTGGTTGGGATTTTGTTCCAGTTGTTGGGCATGTGACAGAATAAAAGGACCTTTGAGAAATTAATCCAGTATTTATCTCCCAGAGAGGACTTTGTATCCTTTTGAAGATTTTTTCTTTTTCAAATATCACATTTAATGTTTTCCCCACTGTGAAGAATATCTTTAATTTTTGAAAAGCAAAAGAAAGATAAAGTGTCATAAATATGTTTACTCAATGAAGAGCTTTTCATTTATTATTAATGCATTTTAATTATGAAATAAGAACTTTTGCTCACTGAATAATATCTTGGAGGCTTACAATTTGTTATGGCCTATGGATTTCCGCAGGAAAATTTGGGTTATCTTTTTCGGTGGGAAGGAATCGGGCTTTAAAATTCGTTTATTTTGCAGGGAAAGAGCAGAAGCCGGAGCCTCACGCGAGCCTGGCAGTGCTGTCCCACTGAGCTCCGCTCCCAGCTCTCTTTCAAATTTTTAGAGGCGACATTTCTTTGAAAGGCCACAGATGAGCTTGTAACTTCTTTTTAAGTTTTACACTTAAGAATTGACTTTAAAAACCTCATTTTCCCTGAGCTCATTGTCCACATCTCTCAGCTTTGTTTACCTTAAATTATTTGCCATAATAATGCATAGCCACCTTTGGTTTTCATTCTTTAGTTTCCAGACTCAAGAGCCCTGAAAGAGTTTGCATACACACAGAAACGCTAAGTAGACGGAGAACCATAGAAGGCAAACGGATGCCACTGAAAGTTCTGAAAACCTCGGCGCCGGCCCCTGGAGAACTCTGAGCAGGTGAACGCGTTCAGCGCGCCAGCCGGCTCCGCAGGGATGCGGCGTCGCCCGGCATCAGAGAGGACACGCGTGGCAGGCAGTGGCACCAAGGGAGTGGTGGCGCTGGCGCGGTGCTCGGACCGCGACAATGGGGTGCGTTTGCCAAGTCCTGGGCCTGCAACAGCGCTGGCACAAGCGGGCTCCTGACATCGGAAAGGGCGGCTCTGGCTACGGGGATTTCGGAGGCCCGGAAAATTGCACTAAGGCCTTCTTCCATGGAGGGAGAGGTCAGAAGTGACCCTGAAGGCAGCGCATGGGGGCAGAGATGGGAGCCCTGTGGGCGACAGTTATTTCTTAAGCAGTTTCTGGCCGGCCAGATGGCTCAGTGGATTAAAGTGCCTGCTCAGGCCGACGCAGGAGGTGAGGGTGGGGACTGGGGTCAGGGGTGTGAGGACGTGGGGGGATGGTGGGGTGGGAGTGTGTGTTGGATCCCCAGCAGTGCCGGCCCCACCCCTGGGGCACGCTGAGATGGCAAATGAGACCAGGTATGGGGGCGCGCGCCTGTAATCTCAGCACTTGGGAGGCTGAAAGCAGGAGGATCACTAGGAGTCCTATCTGTAGTGAGACCTGTAGACCTCGCAATATATATATATATATATATATATATATATATATATATATATATATATATTGCAGTGAGACCTATAAAAACATATATATATATATATATATATATATATATATATATATATATAAGCAATTTCGCTTCTGCTCATCAAACCATATTATATTGTAAAGTTTACCAGTGGAAGCCAAGCTTTGTCTAATAGTTCTCAGTGATTACCGATATGCTTTGGTTTGTAAATAGGATGACGAAAACATCACGCTTCACATGAAAGACTCAGAATTATGAAATACTGTGGCGCATCACTCGTAGACAAGACCAGTTTTCCTCCCGTATCTGCCCCAGCACGCCCCGTCACTCTTGGGAACCTCTACAAACTCGGGACGTCTTCCCGACCCTTGCATCTTAGGGTTGTGCAGTTCTGTGTACTCCGCCAGAGGGAAATGGAGCTGTGGGTAACAGAGTCCACCAGTTTTCGCGAGCGCGACCTACCACGTGAGCCGGGGCTCTGGCCAGCCTGCCACGGAGCAGTGCAATTTCACGTTCTCCTTCTCCCACACTGTATGAGAGCGAGGTTTGATGATGAACTCCGGAGCGTGGAGAAGATGGTCCTCATTTAACTTGCCGTGGTAGGCCTGAGTCTCTTCTAACTGAAACAAATAAAACATGATCCAAAATCTACTAAGCCAAAGTAACTTCTGGTGCTAAAACAACAGGTAAATGCAAACATTTTAGTTTTTTCATCTGATTATTTTTGCATTTACATAACATGCGTTCGTGCATTCTCTTTCCCCTCTTTTAAAGACAGATGTAATTATTCAACATTTAATATTTAACATTCTAAGCCTGGGCAAAAGGTCTAAAGTGGATTTCTCAAGGTTCTTCATTGGAATCTTGCTTTCTTTAAAATCTGGAATTCCATGAGATTTAAAACTTGTTTACTTTTCACTCTGATCGCTCTCTCTCTCTCTCTCTCTCTCTCTCTCTCTCTCTCCCTTTCTTTCTAAATATATGTGGTACAGCGTCTCACTACACAGATTGGACTCACAGTGGTCCTCCTGTTTTCAGCCTCCCTAGCCCTGGGCTCACAGGCATGTGTCATCACACCTGTCTTGGTGACCTGCTCAGTGCACTCAAGGGCGGAGCTGGCACAGCATGTGATGCCGAGATTGAACCCTGATCCCTGTGCTTGCCTTAGTCCACTGAGCTATCCTACCAGCTTGTTTATTTCTCTTTTTTGTTTGTTTTGTGGGACCAGGGTTCAAACTCACGACCTTGTACTTGCCCAGCAGGCACTTGTGCCATGGAGCTATCTCCCCAGCCCCTGTTCATTTCTTTTGATGGGGAAAATTTTTTAATCCACTATCCCTCAGACAAAGGATGTCTATCTAGAACATATAAAGAATTTTGAAAAATCAGGCCCCCAAAACTCAGAGAACTGATACAAAAATGGGCATCTGAAATGAATATACGCTTCTCAGCTAAAGAAATACAGATGACAAATAAATACATGAAAAAATGTTAAATATCACTAGTCACTTGAGAAATGCAAATTAGATCAACATTGAGATTCTTGTTCATCCCAGAAAGAATGGCTGGCATCAAGAAGTCAACCAACAACAAATGCTGGAGGAGCTGTGGGGAAAAGGAACCCTTCTGCACTGGTGGTGGGAGGGCAGGCTGGTGCAACCGGTGGAAATCAGTGTGGAGATTTCTCAGAAAATGAGCGCTGGAGGTGCCACTCAATGGAGCTATTTCCTTTTTGAGAATTTTCCCAGGAGAAGTGAAAACATAACACCACAACAAAATGTGTGCACTCAAGGTTCTAGCAGCACAATTTGTCTTAGCTAAATCTTGGAAACAACTCAGATGTCCATCAACCAAAGGATGGATAAAAAAGATGTGGTATGTTTATGCAATGGAGTATTAGTCAGTTATAAAAAAGATAAAATTGAATCTTTTATAGGTAAGTGGATGCTACTAGAGACCATATTCATAAAGGAAATAAATCAGACCTGTGTATGTAAGCATCTTATTGTCTCTCTAGTGTAAGAAACTGAAAGAGTAAGGGCCAGTGAGATAGCTCAGCAGACTAAGTGCCTGCTTAGACAATCGTAGGGACCAGGGTTCAGTCCTGGCATCACATGTGATGCCAGACCCACCCCCGGGGCATGCTGAGCCAGCCACTGAGTCTGGGCATGGTGGTGCATGCCTATAATTCCAGTGCTGGGGAAGCTAAAAACAGGAGGATCATTATGAGTCTGAGCTGAGTAGGGAGACCCTGTACAAAAAATCAAAATGTTCATTAAAAAAAAAAAAAAGAAACTGAAAGAGTAAATAAGATCCAAGATCTACCATAGATATTGTGAAAGGGAAAGAAACTGCTTAAAAGGAAAAAACAACTAGGATGGGGGGAAAAGAAATGGGGAAAAAAATATATGTGTATATACACAAGATAGCTAAGCTATCTGTAGTATTAATTTCTATTAGTTCATTGAAAGGAATATTTACTTTGATCAATTTTACAGGCCTGAACCTGGTAATCTGAGCAACTACTTTGAAGATAACAACATG
>PVKN010013200.1:0-20123 GCA_004027915.1 Capromys pilorides | reverse complement strand
AATAACACATCCTATCTTTTATTTTTTAAAAAGGGAATAGAGAAAATGATTAGAACAGGCAGCATATTACAAAAGAAGATGCACCAATAGACAGTAAGCATGTGAAAATGTGCTCAGCATCATTAGTTATTTGGTAAAAGTGAGTAAGACCACGATGAGTTATACTACACACCAGTAATGATGGCTACAATGAAAATACTAAACATTGACAAGGAAATGGAGAGATCAGAACTCTAATGCACTGCTTGTGGGAACATAAACTGGGCAACCGATTTGGATAATGGTTTGGCAGTCTCTTAATACAGAAGAGGCGGGTGTTCTGTTTGTATTTACTACCTGGTCCAGTAGTCTCAAGCCTACATATTAACACTGACACAAGCACAACTATGTCTATACATAAAATTGTACTGGAAGTTCATTACAAGTTGATTCATGACAGTCAGAAACAACATAATAGAAGCTACCACCTGCAGCAGCACGCAGAACAAATAGTGGTGGCCTGGACACATGCAGACACTGCTCAGCAGGACATGGAGCTGCCTCCCAGACACAGTACCGCATGCTAAGCCAGAGAAGCCAGGTTCCTAAGGAGACATGTGGTGTGGTTGCATGTCTGTAAAATACAAGGAGATACTAGAATCGGCTGTGGTGCCTGGGGGCAAGGTGGAGCTGGAGCTCACCGAGCAAGGCACTGAGGGAAGGAGGCATAGGCCCACTCTCTTGACGGGTTAAATACCTTTAATATCCTATACAAATGTAAATTGGCAGGGAAGATGACAAGTAAATGGTTGTGTGCTTACAATATTTGACTATACCTACCAAGAATGTGGGTGCTGGGCGCAGGGCCAGCTCTGTCATTCCTAGCCATGTGACCTTAAGCAAAACATGCCCCATCCCAGGGCCTCCCTGGCTACCTCTGTAAAATAACAACCAGAATATTGTGTAGCTCATAGAGCTCTTACGAACAGTTAGGGCGACAGCAATGGCATGGGTGAAACATCACAAAAAGTCAGTCACAAAGGCAAACAATGTGAGTCATGACCCACAGCTAACATGCATTCGACATTTACTCTGTGCTAACTCATCTATTCTCCAAACAGAACCAAGTTAGACACTATTATGGTCCCATTTTTCAGATGAGAAAACCAAGACATGGGAGAAATATATATATATATATATATATATATATATATATATATATATATATATATTTTTTTTTTTTTTTTTTTTTTGACCCAGGTCACATAATGATTCAGAGACAGACTCACGACATGAATGACATGAATGCAGATAGCTTGGATACACTAAGTTGCCAAATGCCATCCTAGTCTGAAGTGATCGTAGCTAGAAATTACAATGATTTAATTCAGAGGGAGAGTTAGAGATATTATTGGAGAAAATATCCAAACAATTGATAAACTGGCTCCAAAGATGATGCTGTGTTACTGGGAAAGGAAGAGTAAGGGCTTGAGTCAGGTGCTATCTTCCAGGAGAAGTGGTACCCATGTGTCCTATCTGATGTACATCACTGAGAACGATGGAGGCACCACCCAGAGCAGCTGAACTCAGGTGACTCACTGCGTGCAGCGTTCAGTGGGTCTCTGGGCTCCCAGTGAAGAGCAACGCCATGAGAGGCAGGTGTTCTTTGGGAATCTTGAGATCCGGTGAAATTTCTGTGTAACTCTGAGTTCACTTGTGTTTGCACAAACCTCCCCCTAGTCCGCAGTTCTTACAGATCCACACATAGAGTAGCTTCTGCTTCCTCCTCTGTTTCAGCCCAAATTGCCTCACAGAAGTCTGACAAAGACCAACAGCAGTCCTTTGGGGAGAAGAAAAAAAGAAAAACTAAAGAAAAACAGAATTAGCAACTGCAGCAGGCAAAGGGCCAGCAAATCATTCAGGTGAGATGACCCCTCCTGCTTGAATGTACAATGTTCCAGGCGTATCCTGCAAATGCTTGGACATCTTCAAATCTTTTTGAATGTCAAATTTTAAACATCATTTTCCAGCATCCCTCCCTCTCCAGGGCCTGCTTGGCGCTGAATGCTCTAGCGGAGATAATGCGGGGCCGCTCAGGCCCACTGCTCCAAGAGAGCTGTGCTGGGCTCCGCAAACTCCCTGTGAATCCATGATGTCATTCATCTGTTCCCTCCAAGTCTGGGCTCCCAAGCCCCAGACCACCCACGCTGGCAGCCTATTCTCTCCCAGTGTCGCCAGGGAGAGAGCTGCCTTTATAAATGATTCGAGGTCGAAACGGAGGACTAGTTTGAATTGTCACACAAAAGTGCTGCCGGCAACAGCGATAAGCATTTGGACGTGTTGAGGTGGTGATTTTTTTTTTTTTTTTTTCCTTATTTGGACTCTGAAATTGTCTTTACCACACAGTGGAAGGGGTGAGACCCAGTGAATACAGCCAGGAAGGTTTCAGAAACAGGCCAGAAAGTAGCAGAACAGTGAGCAGGAGGGGAAAAAGTAAGTAAAAAGTTGAGAGCCCTGGAGATATTGGGCCAGTGAGGACTTGGAGTTAGGAGATAGGTTCACATTTAAATGACTCTCCCCCCAAGCCCCCGACTTTTGCTTAGAGAGAAAAGCTGCAGTGGGGGCTGCTGGGTGCAGGGCTGCCAACATTATTGGAGAGTAATGAAATGCACTTTTCAAAGCAATTTGGAGCTATCAGGAAACTGGGCCTTTTGACTACTTCTGCCTTCGCTTTAGCTGGGGAGGAGAAAAGGCTGATTGGAAGCCACAGTGTGCAGAGCACCATGAAAGTCCTCTTAGGGTGTGTGGCTCTGCCTCCTTCACTGAGCTTCCCTGCTGCAGCCTGGTAACTCTGCTTCGCAGGTGCAGAGAGGGCCTGAGACCGCCTGGAGGAGCAGCAGTAGGAGTACATGCTGTCCTTCTAGGAAGATTATATTCTGAGATCCCTAGAGTGCCTGAAACTTCAGTTAGTTCCAAACCCTACACCTACTATGTTTTTCCCCTATATACTTACTTAGGAAGAATTCCATTTCGAAACTGTACACAGTAAAAAATTAACAATAACGACTAATCCAATATAACAATATGCTGCAATAAGTGATGTAGATGCAGCGTCTCTCAAAACACCTTCATTTCCGATTGCTCTA
Source organism: Capromys pilorides (assembly GCA_004027915.1). Lineage (NCBI taxonomy): Eukaryota > Metazoa > Chordata > Mammalia > Rodentia > Capromyidae > Capromys > Capromys pilorides. The sequence goes on along the minus strand of PVKN010013200.1, from coordinate 16,998 downwards.
CAATGCTATGCTATGGCTAACCATAGGCACAGAAACCCAGAAAGTGAAGCCAAAGACAAGAGGGCCTTCCATGATGGGAGAGGCAGAGAGGAGATCATCAGACCCTTTCGTGATAGCACCAAAGACACTGTGGTTGGTAGATGAAAAGAAAAATCAGCATGGAAGAAAACCTGCCTGTTCCAAAAGGTCTCCAGTAAGGGCTGAGTTTCTAGACCACAGGGAAAGACCCAGACTTTCAGCAGTCTGCTGACATCTGTGGGTAACTTTAGAGTGTAATACTTGTATGTGAAGTTGGCGGGGGTGCCTTGTAGCTCGGTGATAGACCTAGCATGCACCAGCAGTTATCAAAACATTTTTAAAACACTCATTATCATCTGTCTGTCTATGTTCTCTGTGACACTGACATTGTCTTTGTTAAGAGCCCCTGCCCTATGAAAGACAGAGCTAGCTGGATAACTATGGTTTGGTGACCTTTATCAGTGGCCATGTCTGACCTGGGCTTGTACCTAAAGTCTTCTTGTGCAGAAAAATTTAAAAGGATCTTATCCCTCAAATGTCCTTGACATGGGAGGCACAAGGAATGATGTTCTGAGAGCTTGCCAGCAGATTAAAACCCATGATCTCATCTTGGTGAGGCAGAGCACCTGAGGCTCAGGTTCTCACCATGGTGACTAAAGGCTGTGGCACCAGAGGGAAGAAAATGGCTAACAACTCCGATCTGAGGATTAGAAACTTGGCCAAGTGGCAGCGGCTCCTGAGATGGGAAGAAATAGGCAAGACCTCATGGTGTTGCAGTGTAGTCATCAGCCTGAACACTTCTGGGAGCCTTGAAAACCCAAAGAGGGTGGACAGACAGCACACCGGCAGGAGTGGAGAGCAGGAACACAGAAAAGAGCTTGGTTGGCACCCTTTCACCTTTCCCTTCCTAGCAGTATGCACAGTGGGCGTGTCACCTGAGCTGAGACAGAAAAGGTGATTTTCAAAACCCTGTGGAAAGCCTCTGACTGAACATCAGTCTACCCACCCTTAGCTCCAGGGCAGCTGTGAAGGAAGGAGGTCTGGGTGCTATGAGCATCAAGCCCATGACACAGCCAAGAGGAGCTCAGGGCAGTGAGCTTGGGCTCTAGGATGTAAGCAAGCCCAAAGCTGACATCATACACCATCCTGTAGGACACCTTACTGCTTGGGGCTTTGCTGTCTCCATCTGTCAGGGGAAGCTGCAGCAGTTTTGGAAAAGAAGGCAGGCAGGACCTTTACCCACACATGGACGCACCTAGCACCCTGGCCAGAGGCGACATGGGCACCTTTGAGGAGTTTCTGGTTTTCCTTCTTGTACTTGATTTTCTTTTCATTATTCCAATCATCTTTGTATCTAGAACTTACATTAGTTTATGATGTTATATAGTTTTGCTGTTCTTCCCAATGTTTAGCCAATTCGCTGCAATATTATTATTGAATAGACTACTCTTATGTCACTGATCTGAAATACGGCACTGCCTTATTCACATGTTCAATTCCTGCCCCTGTAAGGCATGGCTTCTGAGTACTTCAGTAAGGACTCTTTCGTTCCATGCATGCACTTCCACATAGTACTATTTTAGGCAACATATTGAAGATCATGTTAAAATATTATCTTCACATTAAAATGTGCTTATTATTTGCTTTTTCAAAATTGCTTTACTGAGTTTCATAGATTTACTTTCCCAGATTAACTTTATAATCAGTTTGTCAAGTATTATGGTTTGTGTCTAGGTGTCCACCCAAAGCCTCACGCAGTCATGGAGAGGCTTCTAGAATTTGTATTTAATTCACTTACTTATTTATTTTGTACACTTTATTTATTTATACATTTTATGTACTTGGTACAGGGTCTCACTATGCAGCTCAGACTCGTAGTGATCCTCCTGTTTTCAGCCTTCCCCGAGCTGGAATTATAGGCACACGCCACCACATCCAGACTGGACTCAGTCGTTGGCTCAGTGAACCATGGGGGTGGGGCCAATGCAGCATGTGGGACCAGGGATCAAACTCTGGTCCCTACACTTGCTAAGGCAGGCACTTAGTCCACTGAGCTATTTTGCTGGCCCTGTGATTAATTCATGATACAGCACTGGGATTATGAGTGTGAGTGCTGCTCCCAACCTGGGGCTGGTAGCCTGTATAAACTGTAAGTGAGGGAAAGATGCTTGCTCTTGGCTCATTTTTTGCTCTTTCTGTTTTGCTGTCTTCTACCACAATGAACAGTTGCCCTCTGCCATGTCCACCCTGCCTTAGAGCCAGCCATGTATGGAGTGAAACCTTCACAAATGGTGAACTAAATGAGGCTTTCCATCCTTAACTCTTGAGTGTCAGGCATTTTGTCTCAGCAATGAGAGAAAAGTGAACAAGGCACCAAGTTAAGAGCAAAAAATATCTCTCAAACATTTTCTGGAATTACACATAACATAGAAATAAATAAATGCCACAAAAGCACTGTAATAAGAGGCCTGCAAGATAGCTCAGCAGACTAAGTGCCTACTTAGAAAAGCATAGGGACTGGGGTTCAATCCTGGGTACCATATGGCATGCTGGCCCTGCCCCCAGGACACACTGAGCCAGTGACAGAGTCCAGCAATGGTGGCACATGCCTGTAATTCCAGCTGCTGAGGAGGCTGAAAACAGGGGGATCACTATAAGTGATCCCCAAACTGCATAGTGAGACCCTATAAAAAAGAAACAACCATTAAAAGTACTGTTATAAATCCTTAAGTTCATTAAGTTTGAGACATTAAACAAGTCTGCTGTTTACTTTTTAAGACAAAATGATCTTATATAGAGTTCTGGGGCAAAAAAAGAAATCTGTCGTCATGTGAAGAGCAACCCCAGAGTGGTGATGCTTCCATCACCAGTGGGAGACATTTCCTCACAGTCTCCCAAACGTCAGCAAGACGTGACCTGAAAAATCTTGGTTGTTCAGATAATCAGCCCTCCATGCCCTCTGCAGCCCCTCAGGTGCAAGAAGATGCGAGTATGTGCTATCTCTTTCCTTCTGCAGAAGCGGCTCCTTTATGGAACTCCAATAGGGCAGCCAGGAAGCCCTCGGAGACTGCTAGTGGATTGATTTCATATTCTAAAGGACCCTGTTCCCTTTCTGTTTTATGGTAAAACCTTCCTGTACTAGATATTAAGACAAATACCCTACTCCCCTCACCAGATGATAAGGTACAGATCAATCTCTTTAGGACTGAAGCTACATGACTTCACAGAAGGACATCTGCCAGGCAAATGTAGGAGACACAAACTGGGCTGCCCGAACTCCACGGCAACAGCTGGTACCTAGCAGGTGGTGGCCAGCCTTTGCTGGCCTCCTGCCTGCTCTAGTGCTAGGTGAGGGGTTTGCTGTTCCAAACACCCCATTCTGAGGACACCTAATTTGCTAGGATTCAAAGTGTCGCCCCTGGGTGAAGTGCAAGGTGCACAGTGTTCCAAGAGAAAGCCACATCAACCGAAGCTTTAAGTTTGCAAAAAGTAGTTAGAGAGCAAAGCATTTAAGCATTCTAATAGTGATATCACCACACGAGAACCTAGATGGCTGTGGAGGAAAATCACATGAGGTCTGTGGAGGTCACAGGGAGCTGGACCCGAGGCTGTGTGAGGAGAAGCAACACCAGTGAGGCTCAGGCTCCCGGTGGCGGGTGCGGGAGCCTCACTTGGGGTCCTGACAAGTCTGATGAGAAATTGCTACTGAATGTGGAAACCCCACCTGCCTCCTGGGTACCAAACTGTGACCTATGGACACAGCATGAAATCACCCAGAAGCAAGAGGCCTGTGCTCACCAATGCTGCTTCACAGAAGAACAGATCCATGGATGACGCGTGTTCATGATCACAAGTTCCAGCTCAACCCGGTCAACTTGGTAACTTAGCAAGACCCTGCTTCAAAGTAACATATATATATATATATATATATATATATATATATATATATATATATATATGTTAAAGGGAATAAAATAATAGATAAAACATTAGAAATGAATACAGAATTTTGACAAGGTGATAGGAATTCAATGGTGGTTGTTACATTGCACATTGCTGTCTTCAAAGTAGTTGCTCATATTACCAGATATAAGCATGTAAAATTGGTCAAAATAAAAATTTTAAGCATTAAGAGCTCCCTTTGACTGGTGTGGCACAGTTCAGGCTAACATTAAGGGTGTGAGCGCTACATCCACTCTAGGGTTGCCTGCACACAATACAAGGGCCAGACGGAGTCTTGTCTCCCCTTCCCCCTTGGTTGTTTTCCTGTCTCCTGTCTTCCACGACTGTTCTCCTCTACCATGCCACCCAGCCTTGGAGCTAGCCAATTACAGCCTGAAAACCTCTGCAAACTATAAGCCAAATAAACCATTCCTCCTTTAATTGTGGGTATCAGATATTTTGTCTCAACAGTAAGAAAAGTAACTAAGACAAGAAGTATCTATATCTGTACCTCTTGCCAGATAAAAATGCTTGAAATGTTTAATGAAAGGTCATTTTCAATATGCAGCCAGCAGGTCTGCAGCCCTGCGAGGTCCTGGACACATCAGACAGGAACGAAGGGCCTTCTCTGTAGCTCAAGGCTCAGATGCCCATGGGTTCTTGACCCCAACCTTCTCAAAACCGAGAACTGAAGCCACTATTACCTCTTTGGGAGGTGTTTCCTGATACTCGCTGGCATTTCGAGGGCTCTGCTGCCTGAGCAATAGGAGGAGGGGAGCACATGCTGGGCAACTGTACATCCCATCATAATAATCACATTGGAAGTCATAGTGTAAGTCACAAGAGGAGCTGAGTAGAGGGGATGGAGAAGGGTGTTTCGGTACTGACCCATACATCTCCGCTGCAGATTGTTTCACACCTGCTTTTCCTCTGTTCACTTTGGCTCTGCAGCCAGATTAATATCTAAATCCTGGCCAGCAATCCTTCTGCCATCCTCTCCAGCTACAGCAGCCTGGGCATTTCTCTCACTAACAGACTGGACAAAGGAAAGCCCTTATGAACGGAGCAACCCACACTTTTGCCATACTTTGAGAAGACGGCCTCCACATCAGATTTCGTCACCGCGAGAGTGTTCAGATTTCCAGTGAACACACGGGAATTCCGGGAATTCATGGAGTGAGGCTCTGTCTTGTTGATAGCATTGCTAGCCATCGTGTTCGAAGATAAAGTTGCTTACAGTGACAGAAACTGTAGCTGAAGATCAAAAAAATATCACAGAGAGGGATGAGAAAAGAGATTCGATTCTGAATCTCCCGTTTCCAGGTTCTACGTGGAGTGGACTGCTGCTTGAGGTCAGCATCACAGCAGCAACGGCTCAGTCTCTGTCTCTTCACAAAAATACGTGTATCTTTAAAAGTAAAAAAAAAAAAAAAAAAAACAAAAAACAAAACTACATATCACAGAGAATTTCAAAAGTTTATCTTTCTACTGCAGCCAAAAAAGTGAAAAATTAGAAGTCTTGTGCTCAAATAATATTTAACAATCTGGAGCAATCCTCAAAATATATCAAGTGAACACTTGATTATCAGATGGCGTGCTGTGATTTTCATATTATGACACATAGCACTAAGAAAACATAAACCTTGGAAGGCAATACCCTAAAATATTAACATTTGCTTTCTTTGATAGGCATGATTGAGGTGGTTTGGCTTTCTTGTCATTCTTTTTCTGTTTGTTTTTTTTCCAAGTGTTTAAAAATAAACACATAATATTGTTAGAGTCAGAAAAAAGCCAAAACCATTCAAAAGTGCCTCTGTTTTCTATGGCATTGAGTATTTCTGTGTGGAATGTACATTTGAATCATACAGTAGGATTTGTGCAAATAAACAAGTCTGATTTTGCTGAGAGTCCCAGAAAAGTAACATTTTTCTGTAAGATTTGTCTTTCTATATTATTCAGCAAGAAAACACAGACACAAATACAGATTTTTTTTTCTTTTCCTGTTGTGCAGTCCTAGAATATTTGCAAATTTGGCTCCAGGCCGAAAATTCCAGTTGCTGCCTCCAAATCGAGGAGCTTCTTGCGTCTGTGCTACGCAAGCTGTAGCTCCCCCGGAGACAGACGAACCTCGGCTTCCGGCCTGGTCACAGGGAAAACTGCTCTTGTAAGCATGTGTCTCCCACTGCAGCCAGAAAATGTGACCAGCTTGGAAAAACAGCAAGATGTTTCCAAAAGCTCATCTGGTATCACAGAAAATAAAATCCAGCTTTCTTGTCCAAAGAGAGTCATTGCTTTCAGATGATTTGGGGCTGAGGGAAGTTACGATTCACTCCCAAACTGCAAAGATGGCCATTTCCAGAGCTGTGTTTCATGGATGGAATGGAGAATTTTACAAGCAAATGAGAAATACAATTGCAGGAGGCTGGATTTCTATAGGATTTTGACCTCCTAGAGACTCTTCCTAAAGGAATGGTCTTCCAGATATTTGTGAGACTAATTTAATCAGATTCTCCAGGGGTGGGGACTTTGGCATTTAGATTTCAGCAAGGTTTATGAGTGACTCTAATGTGTAGCAAAGTTTCAGAATGACTGTTATGGTGATACAAAGGAAAGTGTGTTTAGAGGAACAATGACCATTAATGTACACTCATTGTTTGCAGTAGAAATGCTTATTGAAGGCAACCATAAAAATTATTTTTGACCAAGATGGTCTCCCTGGTTAGAAAGTGTTACTTGCTATTATTTCAGTTCACTCACAGATGCCTCTCATGGTCTGAATAGAAACAATGAAGCAATCCAAAGGAGACCAGTTGCCCATAAATCAGCCCAGGAAAACTGGCCCAAGCATGATGGAGTCGGTCTGGTGACCAAGCACTCTTTGCTTGTGCAGTGCACGTGTTGACTTTGTGCACAGACCTGGAGAGTCAGGTCACCACAAATGCCAGGGTCAACAGCCACTTGGCAGCCTCTTTACACTGAGAAAATGGGAATTCAATAAAACCAGTATTTAAACAGCTAGGGCTCCGTGGCAGTGCTTCCTTTCCATGTGGGAGTGGAGTTTAGGGCTTGTCCTTGGGCTCGGCCCTTGGCCGGGGTAATTATTAAAAGCACCTTCTTCACTGTCAGAGTTACCTGGGTATGTGGGTCAATCACAGGTTCCTCTAACTTCAAGGTTGATGCCACTGGCTTTAAAGCCAAAGGAAGGGGGAGAGGAGGAATTCCTCTCCACTCTCTCCAAATGGCCCATAGCAGTCCTAGCACTCTGGACACAGCTATGGAACACTCATTTCATAGACAGCAACATTTCCCTACTTCTGTCTCTGTATGTCCTCTCATTCAACATCGACATTTTCAACTCAGATCGAGGAAGAAACCTTCCTTAATATCCACCCTGGCTGTCTGAGAGGTATAGGGCAGTGACTGTATGTCAATTTTCACTTTGTAGCATGCACTCTTTATTTCCAAATTACCCCAGTAACCCAAATAAGAAAGGAGAAAACTTACAAAGAGTTACTGTGGCCATCTGGAATGCATAATGCTGCAAGATCTGCCATACATTACATGGTCTGGGAAGTGGCTGGTTGAGTTCCAGAGAGCTCAGATAGACTTCAAAGTCTGGCCGTACATCAGTGAAACTGCTGATCTTCTCTGATATTTAAAGTGGGTGTAGATGAATGAATTTATTGCAGTTTTTATCTGCTCGGCTCAGATAGGGAAAGGGGATCATAGGCGGGTTTGCCTTTAATTTCATGCTGAAATTTTTTCTTGGATTTTATTTGTCTCTTCCTTAATGTGGTGCTATTTCTTAATTTTTCCTTTTGAAATGATGGTTTTCTTATCTCTATTACAGTTCAGAAAACTGGGTGATATGAATAAACTATATAGAGATTGAGACAGGTCCTCTAATCTTGCTATGTTTTGCATAAAGGCTATCAATTCCAAAATATACGCCTCCTCACTTCCCCTCCCCAATAAGTCGATAGTTGATAACTGTGCTCAGCTTTGCTGAATTTACTTCAGAAACTGAATCCTGGTGATACTGGTTGTATTTCCTGATTAAAAATACAAGTCAGACCTGGACTTGGTAAGTAGTTGGAAATTCTTGATCTGAGTACTGCTGTCAGAAACTTCCTTCAGCAAGAGATGAAAGAGCAGCTTTTTTACAGTCAACATCCTCAAAATCCCCAGAGAAGCAAGCATCTTCTCATCTCTATGTACTTGGTTGCTTTCATCTTCATGAAAACTTACACTATCTTGACCCGGAGAAGATTTTCAACAAATACTATTGCAAGCCAACCCACGTGAAGTGTCTGTGTTCTTCCACCTAGAAGGGCTGTGGGGTTCTATTTCTGAACTCTAAATAAAACATTTTTTTTTTCAGATCTCATGAGAGTCTAGGGGGAAATAATTATTTTTCATATGTACATAAGGAAGAGTAACAAACCAAGCAGGTCAGGTTAATCATGTCACAACATCTACAACTAGGGACATTTTCCCTTTATCCTATGGTAAATATACACTTAAAATTCCTTGGATTTATTTAAAAATTAGATTAATGAAACATGCCTGATGCTCCAATTAAAACATTCATGTGGAAGATAGTGCAGAAGTTCCTAAGAGAAAATAAATATAGAGTTGCCTAATGACACTGCAGACCCGCTTCTTGTTATACACCAAAACAAAATGGAATTCCCATCTATAAACATACCTGCATTCCCATGCTCACTGCAGCATTGTTCAGTGTTAGTTGGCTCTCTGGCACTATGAGAAAATACCCTAGATTAATCCACTTTAAGGAGCAAGGTATATACTGAATCACAATTTCAGATGCTTCTTTTCATGGTCACTTGGCTCCACTGGTTTTGGGCCTGTGGAAAGGCACTACACCCTTACGAGGAGTGTGTTGTAGCATAGTACTACTAACTTTATTTTGACAGAGGAGAGGAGGGAGGGAGGGAGGGAGGGAGGGAGGGAGAGAGAGAGAGAGAGAGAGAGAGAGAGAGAGAGAGAGAGAACCAGGCTCCTGATATCCTGATATTCTTCAAGGGTCCAACTCCAATGACCTGATTTCCTTCCACCAGGCCCCATACCTAACAGTTTCACCACCATCCAACAATGCAACAGGTTGTCAACCAAGTCTTCAGTCTTTAAGAAACATTTAAGATACAAAACATAACACTCACAACAACCAAGACCTGTGCACAAAAGAAGCTGAGTCAAGGATTGACCACCTTAAGAAAAAGTGATATATGTTGTGGTGAGAAATCTTCCTCTCTGCCTTTCCCTCTCCCTCTGCTTCCCAGGTTCTAGGGAGTGGGCAGCTTTCCTTAGTCACACCCTTCTGCTGGGATGTTTCTACCTTGGGGAAGCTGACCTTGGGCTGAAATCATTTAGCCTGTGAGTCAAGATGATCTTTTCTTTCTTAAATTGTATGTGTTAGCTGTAAGAAGGTGGCTGACATACGCAATAGGGCTAAAAACAGAAAGAGATTTTGCCATTTGCCATGCAACATGGAAGAAAACATGATTACTAAGTGCAATCAGCCAGACATAGAAAGAAAACACCTGCATGATCTCCCTTGCATATGGGATTTCAATGAAAAAAGGCTTAAAGCACAAAAGGAGGGACTGAATTGATAATTTATGTCAAAGGATGCAAGGTTGTAGTTATGTAGGATTAATAAATCTAGAGATCTGATTTAATAAAGACTAGAATTAATAGTATCATATTGTATTTTAGTTTTAATAGAAGAGAACATTTAGATGCTCTTGCCATAAAAAGTAACAAGAGCAATGATGATGATGATGATGATGATGTGTGTGTGTGCATGTGTGAGTGTGTGTGTGTCAGTCTGCTCACCTACAGCTAGCATTGCACTACCCGTGTGTCACAGCATCATCTCATTCACTTTAGAGACAATAAAAATACAAATTAAAAATTAGAACCTGAGCAGAAATAAAAATCTAAAATTAAGAAAGAAAAATGTTCAGCTGTAATCCAGGATGTTGTGATTTGTAGCTAGATGTCCCTGCAAAGTCGTATGTAAATCATGGGGCTGTAAAGCACTAGGCTTGAGGGGTGGGGCTGTCAAGCACGGGGCTCAAGGGGCAGGGCTTGAGGGGCGTGATCAAGAGAGATTCGACCTGTTAAAACTGACAGCACACACTGTCACAGTGCCCTCCCCCACCCCAAGGCAGCGGTTTTGCACGGAGGTATGGAGCAGATCGTCCTGGACAGAGCAGCACCCCAGCCCCTCCTCCAGTCCCTATAAAGTGGGGGCAGCATCTTGAAACCTCCATGAATGTGAGCTAAATAAACCTTTCCTCCCCAAGCTTGTGTGGTGGGTATTTGTCCCAGCAATGACAGAATAGTAACTAAAACAGAATTTGGTACCAGGAGAGTGGGGTTGTTGCTGTGGCTATACCTGACCATGTGGATAGCAAGCCTTTGGGAATGGCTTATGGGAAGAAATAGGAAAGTTTTGGCAATGTCGCATATGAGTAAAGTACTGGAACAGTTTTGACACTTCTATCGGGAAGGTTCTGGTCAGAGCTCAGACCAGAAGACTGATAGAAAGCTAAACTGTAAAGACCAGGCTGGGGAGGTTTCTGCTGGGAAGAAGGACTGTATTGGCTGTTGGACTCCAGATCGTTTGTGTTTTGGCTTGGCCCAAACTTAGGCAGAACTTTGCCCATGTCCAGAGACTTTGCCTGAGACTGAAATTAAACACAGAGGACTAATGAATCTTTCAAAGGAAATTTCAAAACAGTCAAATACTGGGGCAGTGGCATGATTATTGCTGGGGGCTCTTAGTCAGATTTACGGTGAGAATGAAGAGCAAAGAGCCAGCAGAATTATTTAAAATGTTGTGAGTTTGGCCAGAAAGATAGTGCCAAGGAGGCTATGGACTGTAAAGATGCAGCTGAGATCTTCACTGTCCAGGAGGAACAGGAGAACAGAAAAGATGTCCTGAGGCTATCACAGGAGCTGGCAGTTTCTTGCCTTTCACAGCTTCAGAATAGCAAGGTCAAGGACCTTTGCTTTGAGGAGAAAGCCGCAGAGCCCCGTGTCCCAGAACGGAGGCAGCAGCCACACCAGGTTCCAGAATGAAGGCGGCAGCCACAGCAGACTACAGAATGGCACCGGCATAGAGAATTTGTCCAGAAATCCAGGTACTCAACTCCTACAGCTAAGAGAGAAGGAAGCCTGGCTATTGCTCCAGCTGGCAGCAAACCTTGGCATCATCCACATGGCCCTGGTTTTACATTCATGCAGAAAGCAGGAATTCTGAGGGTAAGAAGGCTTCCACCTCAATTTCAGAAGAAGGCCTGGAAGGCCAGGCAGTGTGCCCCAGGGAGGGCCATGTGTGAAGCTGTGAGTGTGAAGCCTACTCCATGGGAACCCCAGAAGTTTGGAAAAGCCAGGAATGTGGATCATTAAAGGAAAACTGCACAGAGGGAGCATAGCCGGCCTAAGAGAGAAGCTATGGGAGCTACCACCAAAAGTGCCATGGGGTAGAGCCACGTGGAGCTCACAGTTTGTCACAGATTGCTTTGGATGTTGCACATGGAATTATAGGACTTCACGTTTTTCCTCCTGGATTTTGGACTAGTTTTTGCCCCAGTGGTTTGAGTCTTCCTGTGTATACCTTTTGGAAGGGCAATATTTATCTTCTGCCTTTGAATGTTCGAGGTATGTAATTTTTCATTTGTATAGGGGCTCACAGTTGAGAGTTTGTCTTGGATCGTGGAGGAAACTTGGGACTTGGACTTTTTAGCAATGCTAAAACTGTTGGAACTTTGGCAACTCTTAGACATGGACTAAAATGCCTTCTGCAGGAAGGGATGTACATGAATCTTTGGGGGGTCCAGGGGTGGAATGTTGTGGTTTGTAGCTAGTTTTCCCCCCAAAGCCTCATGTAAATCATGGGGCTGTCAAGCGCTCGACTTGAGGAGTGGGACTGTCAAGCGCACATCTCAAGGGGCGGGGCTCAAGGGGCATGGCCAAGAGACACTCAAACCATTAAGACTGACAGCACACGCTGTCACAGTGCCCCCCACCCCCCAAGGCAGTAGTTTTTCACGGAGGTATGGAGCAGATCATCCTGGACATGGCAGCACCCCAGCACCTCCTCCAGTCCCTATAAAGCAGGAGAGAGTGGGGAGCATCTTGAAACCTCCATGAACTGTGAGCTAAATAAACCTTTTCTCCCCTAAGCTTGTGTGGCAGATATTTGTCCCAGCAATGACAGAATAGTAACTAAAACACAGGATAAGCTGTCCAAACAGGTAAAATTAGACTTCCAGATGTCCCCTAAGGTTTTGGGTTTTTGTCAAAGATTATTTTTCCACCCTCTTTCCAATTCATAAATGTGCTTTACTAATTTCCTAGGCAAGTCTCAATTCACTGAAGCTAATAGTCAAGATTAGCCACCATATCATAGACCACACTTTCTTAAGGCTTTCAACAGAAGAATAAGACATTGTTCTGTCATGCACTGCCTATCTCAGGAATCTTTTCCATTTTAAAGGGAGTTAAGGCATGGATTCTGCTGTTCTCACAGGTACACATTTCTTGAGGTAGGACATGAAGAGACAAGATGGAGGGGCATAGAGAACCCTCGAGTTCTGTCATGCCAGTCCTGTCTAACACTCAGAGGGCAGCATTTCTAAACACTCTGGAGTACATTTTACATACGGGGTACCCTTTGATAGTACATGTTTTTTGCCCATGCTTCCTTTGCTTATAAAAATGCAATTCATTGTGGATTACCGGTCATGCTGATCACTTCATCTGAACTTGATTATATACAGTGTTGAAATTCAGCTCTTGAATGGTTTCCCACAGCGATGTAACTGGTGCTACTGGGAATTGGTTTAAAAGGTAGGGTCTATAGGAATTCTCAGGCCCCTTGGCATGCAGGTGTGTAAACAGTACTGTGGAGGTTTCTGTCTCCATACTGGCCCTGGCCCTAAAATGAATGGCTCAGATCCACCATGAGCTCTACCTATGGTGTCCTACCTTGCCACAGAGGATGTAGGAGGGGTCAATCAACCCCATTTCCAACAAGTTTCCATTAGTGATCCACTAGGTTGCCATCATTCTAGGACCATTGTGTGAGACACAGTACTCTGGCTACCTCTAGACTCACCCGGGGAGCTTTTGGGTTTTGTTAATATGGAATGATCCTTGCTCATTGGCATATCCAGAACTTGCAGTGTGAGCTTTATGTGTAGCCAGAGCTATAGGCATTTATTATCTCAAGAGCTTGATGCCTGGAATCTAGTGAACACCGACTCTTAGCTCCACTCAAAAGAGACCTGTTTGATACCCATCTACAACCAGCACGTGCCAAATGCAGTCATTTGGCTTCTTCTCCCCAGACCTCTCCTGCCACTGGCACCTTTAGCTACACTGTCAAAGGAAGGGAACCCCTAGAAAAATGTATGTGGACTCTGTGGATAGTAAGGACATCTTAGGAGACAGGCGGAAGGTTCCACAGATTCTGTGAATCTCACACCTTCATAGAGGTTTTCTCTTTCTCAATTCTCAATGTGTCCTACTCTTTAATTAGCAAAATTATTTTCATACCTTGACCATTTTTTAAAATTATGGATGATCCTAGACACATTATGGGAATATGTCCTAATACATCCATCATAAATAGAAAATACAGTATTTTAAATTGAAGCATGTTTACTGCACCTAACCTGCCAAACATAGAGCTAAGTGCACAGAACACTGTAGAATATAGATTGCTGGTCCTCCTGATTAGAGATAGACTTGAGGCTTACTGGACCTTCCAGCACCACAAATAGCACTGTGATGCATGTTTCCAGCCAAGGAGCAGATCAATCTTTGAAATCTATTTCTATTGGCTGCATGTGATAACTGTACCAGTGTAAAGTCCAAAAATATTAAGTCAAAGTATCAGAACTCAGAAACCATCTGTAAAGGTTGCCCTAGACCTTACTTAGCACAGCAGATACCTAGTATAATAAATACTAAGGGTGAAATCTTGAATCATATACACAAGTCCACCCTACAGCCCCTCACTACTGACTTTAGGCTTGAAACTCTGCTGAGAATCTATCCCTCCCAGCATACACTGTGGCTTCCCTTGACACATAGAATTAAACCCACATCACTACCCACTTTTCTGCCCTTTCTTTCTTTATGTTGTCTTATTTTCCTGACATGCAGGTGAAACAAGTTACTCCTCTTTCCCTCTCTGTTAATATTTGCGCATTTTCTAAGATGTTGTCCAAGTTAGTTTCTTGGCCTATAGCATTTGGATACATTTTAAAATCTTGTATATTTAAGCCTAAAGTGTCCACTAAATTGCATGCACATTGCCTTCCCAACCCTTCCAATTAGAATCAAATTATGTTAATAATCACTTACAGCATTCAAATCTAACATGTTCTGTTTTGCTAAGCTAATTTATACTTATTTACTTCAACCCTCTTCACTGTTTTGTGAAATCCTAAGAAATCAAAACCTCCACTTATCTATTTTAGTAACCTCACATAATCCCTGCCTCAAAGGCTGCACAGAAAAAAAATACTTCAGTCCAGTGTTGAATGCCTGTGTTCCTAATGTGAGCTATGTCAAGGGAATGACATTTTATCAGTTATTTATCTTTCAGTATAGCGCTCAACCCTTCTTTATGACTGTGTTATAAATGGTACAGAGCCCAGGCCAACAGGGTAGAAAAGCAGAATTTGATGATAATGGGCTCTGCTAATCAGCTTCTCCTCTACTCTCAAGAAACATGAACTTCATTGAGGTGGATATTATTCTGTTGCTTATGAGCACTGGTAAGGTAGGACAAACTAAAGATTGTGGAAATAATGGTGTCTCGCTTACTTTTCACTCATTGCTGGGGTAAAATACCTGACACCCAAAATCAAGGAAGGAAAGGTTTACTTAGCTCACAGTTGTGAAAGTTTCACTCTGTACTCAACTGGCTCCTAGGCAAAGTGGCACATGGCAGAGAGCAGCAGTTCATGACAGCAGAAAACAGCAAAGAACAAAGGTAAGGGCAGCAGTTATGGATTCTAGCCAGCCTCCCTCCCCTCCTTATATTATAAACAAGCTACCCTGGGGCTGGTGGTGTAGAACTCACACAATGTCCATGCCCTCCTCTTGTACAGGATGAGGATGTTTGCAAAGTAAGAATCCTGGCTATCTGTTGAATTACTTAAACTTTTAAACTTCTCAAGTTGACACAATGTATCCACCAGTACAGATGGGCTAGGAATACAGCTAACGTGTCTGACTAGCAAGCATAAGGTCCCAAATTTGATCCCCCAGAACTGAAAAAAAGGAGATTGTGCAAAGGATGACCTATTTTTAAGTAATTACATCTTTGTGCTCCACATTATCACCTTTACCCTACCAAATTCTGACCCAAAGGACTTTCATTCAGCGAGCATTTCTTCCCACTTGAGAATTCTCCCATTTCACTATCCTGAGGTTCTTGATTTCTGCACATTTTCTCCCTTGCTAATAGAAGAGATTTCCCGTGGATGTGCATCTAGTCTTTAGGATGAGTTTCACATGATATCAGGCCCCATAGGAACTTGAAGTCTCAAGTAAAAATTCCTCCTATGGGACTAATTATCTGGTGGTATAATTCACATATGGTTGCTTTCAAAGCTACCAGTTTCTGCAACCAAGGAAAGCAGTGCCTGCAATCAAGGCAGCTTTGAAAGAAGTGCTATAAAAAAAGCGGATGAGACTTTCAAAGGCTTAGATCCCTGCATTTTATCTCATTCCAAGTGGATTCCTTTCTGATCTGAGCCTACTCAAGCATGCAAACAGGACAGAAATATAGCCATCATTTAGTCACCCCACCACAGCATGTCCCTGGGGGCTCTCCAAAGCTCTAGAGCTGATGGTTTGAATGGAAAAGGCTGATCCTTGGAACCATGGCCCCAGGGCCTCAGAGGTCTCATATGTGAGAAGAGGTGGGACTATATTGACCACACAGAGCTGGGAAGGCCTTTTGGAAGACAGAAAGGGAATTGAGGGGGTGAAGGGAAAGAGAAAGGAGGGAGAATAAGGTGAAGAAAAAAAAGGAGCGAAAATGTGACATGAATATGTACCAACTCCTTGCGATGCAAGCAATCATGATGTATCATAGATATGAACTAATAGAAGAAAGGTGAACCACGTAGGTAGAGTTCCCAGCACAGGGCCTTGCTCGGAGCAGGTGCTGAGCACAGCCATCCCTTCCCTCAGCCCACAGCCACATCTATTACACTTTCTTTGCAACTCCACCCTGGGATTTTATGTGATAAAATTTTCCTTTCTTCCTACCACAATCTTTTTGATTTATTTAAGTGCACAAACATGGGCAAAATAGCTTACATTTCCTTTCTTTCCTTTTTCTGAAGCAAAATTTCTAATCTTTGGGTGATGTCTTTGTGCATCTTATGCCACTGTCACAGAACACCTAAGGCTGAGTGACTTGTAGAGAGTAAAACAGTTTAGAGACTAGGAAGTTAAGACCAAGGCATTGGCAGACTTGGCGTCTGTGGAGATCCTGCTACTCTTCAGATGGTATCCTGCACGTCATATCCTCTAAAGAGGAGAAAGGCTAGACATGCTCATGGGCAACCAGGTTTAGCATCAAGAATGAGATCTCAGGTCAAAAGCCTCAATGAAATTGATGCTATTTGAAGGTGGAGACTTTGTGACCCAATCACCTCTGAAAAGCAATCTCATCTCTTAGTACCATGCTAGGGGCAATTAAACTTTCAGAGGAGCTTGGGGAATTATAAATATTGAGACTATAGTAGTTAGTCTATAAAAATTAGGAACACCCAGCAGAAAAGCTTAATTACGAGGCATAGAACACAAAGCTAGATTAGTATGATGAGCTGTAAGAGGCTTATACCAACAGCCTCCAACATTGTCAGTCTCACCGGTATCCCACTACAATTATGGAACATTGGACTATGTATAAAACTACTCCCTCTTTGTACAAAGAGAAGGCAAAAAAATTTTTTTTTGTTTTTTTTTTCTTTTTTT
>PVKN010013199.1:0-20116 GCA_004027915.1 Capromys pilorides | reverse complement strand
TCCCTCCTTCACCTCTCCCTCTCTCCCTATCCTTCCCTCTGTCCCTCCCTCCCCCACCTTTCCCTCTCTACCTGCCTCCTTCCCTCCCTCCCTCTCTTTCTCTCAGCCTCCCTTCCATCCTTCCTGCTCTCTGCTCTCTCCTTTCTGTCCTCCATCCACTTAGTACTGATTTCTGTGTGCCAGGTATTTACAGACTAAGTAGGCAACTTGGATGTTAGAAGTTCAGGAAATAAGATGAGAAAAAGAGAAAAAATTGATATTGATTATCTACTATAGATAATTTTTTTACATACGTTATCAGCTTTAATTCTCAAAACTGTCCTAAGCAGAGGGGAAACACATTCTATACAAGAGGAAAGGTATATTTATAAGTGAGGCATAAAACCTCAAGTTGTTTAATTTTTTTTTCTTTAGACAGAGGTATGGACAGTCTTGCTTTTTAGATAACTGATGACATGAGAATGCTTCCCCCCCCCCTTTGGTAGTGAGGACTGAACTTGGGGCCTTGAGTTTGCCAGGGAGAGGCGTTTATGCCACTGAGCTACCACCCCAGCCCAACACACTATAATTTTTTCATGGCAAGCAACATCCTTATCTCTGTCTCTGTCTCTGTCTCTGTCTCTGTCTCTCCCTCTCCCTCTCTCTCTCCCTCTCCCTCTCCCTCTCCTTCTCTCCCACTGTCTGGATTTCACTCTGCAACTTAGAGTGCCCCTGAACTCATGACGTAGCCCAGGCTGGCTTCATCCTCCTGACAGTCCTCCTGCCTCAGCCACAAGTGCAGGGCCACCACACCTGGTTTGCAGCCATCTATTTTTGATAGTTTAGTGCAGAGATGTAATCCTTTGCCTGCTTGTCTTTTCCCTTTCATCTCTTCATTTATTTTTTAACATCAAACCTTCAACTTTGAAAGGAGAAAAGTTCCCTTTCTCTTGAAATAAATAACAGCTCTGGAGTTCCAGCACCTGACGTTCTTTGAAATGTCAATTTCAAGGGAGAAAATTAGTGCTGGAGAGCTTGGGACTAAATTTCAACTGTGCCTTTCTAAATTGTGCATGCTAATGGGCAATTAGACCTGCGACGGGTAATTGCATGCCTAAGCGAACCCTTCCGCAGGAGCTCAGGCTCAAGTTGGAAGGCTGAATCCATGCAAGAGCTGTAAATTTCCTCTGCTTCGGAGACAGCCTGGGGAAGCGCATCCTCACCCCTAGAAGGGAGTGGCTCCCTCCTCGGGCCGCTTCTCCAGAGCAGAAGAGTCATCTGAGGAGGGGAAAGGATCACGCGAGGAACAGAAAATAATGACGCTCACGTTTTGTGTATGACACAAAGCATTTGATCATGTTAGAAAGATTTAAAGTCGTAGAAATCAAAGCTCACGGGAAAACTGATAATAAACAGCTATTTATCTATTCAGAAATACTGCTTTCTCCTTATCTATTAGTATTTTCCTAGCTTATTAATATACTTATAAAATGTTCTTAAAGATACAGGAACTTAGCTTTTTAATGCATTTTATAATGACCATCCTTCCTCAATACTTTGTCACCTCTGTGCTTTTCCATCGTGATACAGAGCTGACATGCAAATGTTCTATGCTTAAGTTATTTTAATTTGCAGTATTTAAAATCCATCATTATGAAAATGCAGTGGCAAACATGAATGCCTCCTTAATGTTGCTTGATTTCTGAATTGTTCCTGAAATCACGTCCCTCTCATGCAACTCTGAATCATATTCTTTCACATGCTTGTGACATGAGCAGATGCAGACACTGTCTCATTGTTTTCCTTCGGAGTTCAGGTGTGGCCCACACCTCCTAAAGCCAGGCTTTTCTGTCGGCTCAGAGTAGCCCCACGCCATCTCCTATTCTGCTTCAAAGTCCTTTCTTCCTCTCTCATCAAACAACCTTTATTAATTCCCACTCAGTTGCTTAGCTATGCTGCAACCTTTCCCTCACATTCTGCCAAACAAAGCAGTTTATGTTAAATGTGGTAGAAATTTCATGCAGCCAAACATACTATTTTCATGTATTTGTACTTGTTTAAATCCTAAAGTAAGAATCAAATATATAAGAGCCGGCAAGTTAGCTCAGCAGACTAAAGCACCTGCACAGGCAGGCAGAGCAGCAGCTGGGCTCGATCCCCAGAGTGCAGTGTTGGCCCGCACTGAGACAGTGACGGAGCCTGGGCGTGGTGGCGCACGCCTGTAATCCCAGCACTTGGGAGGCTGAAAACGGGGGAATCGCTACATGTCTGATCTTCATAGTGAGACCCTGTAGACCGTGAACTAAATATACATGCAAAAAAGAATAAAATTTACTTGGAGACTTGGGATAGGGTTACTTGACTACACACACACACACACACACACACACACAAACACACACACGTGTGTGTGCAATATGGATATCCACATTTCCTTTCAAGTGGGATAGATGCTTCAGTATTCTCTCTCTCTCTCTCTCTCTCTCTCTCTTTCTCTCTCTCTCTTTTAATGAGCAGAACATATTTATTGAGGGAAAGAAAACAGTCCAAGAGAGGGACAGGAGGGGGCCCCAAGTGGGTGGTCCTCATGCCTCAATATTCTCATTGACTAAACTTAGGTCATTAATTACTAGCTATTTAATACGGATGATGAAATGATACTGTCAGTTTCACTTCACGAAGCACAGTAGTCACTGGCGAGGTGACAGAGGCTCCAGCAGGAAGCCTCTGGGCATAGCAGGCTGACCACAGCAGTCATCGGCCGATCTTCTTAGAACCAGGGCTCATGTAGCAACGGATGAAACGTTTAATGTGTGTGAAAGTCACTGTACAGTGATAAAAACATGACTTAAAGCAATTAAGCATTGAAGCCGCACTCTATTGATGCTGACATTACCATGACAGCCCGAGTAGGTAGAGGACTGGGAAGCAGAATTGTTTAAATTGGTGCTAACCAGCTCACCAGCTCTCAGATTTAAATGAGAAAGACAGTTTCACGATGTGACGAACCTGTCCCCAGCAGAATGACGTTTTTAAAACACAAGTGGACCAGGCTCTTATAAAACTCTAATGACAGTGAAATAATTTACTTCATTGATGAAAAATTAATAAGTATGAGGTTCTCTTTAAACTGAGCTGTATTATTATCTAAAATACACTCTAAATGTTTTGTCAGGTTGCTGCCTTCTGTGCTCTGCTTTGATTCTTAAGCTTTTAAGATTTTTTAGTTCATCCTTTGAATGCCTAATGTATATAATTTTTCTGTATTTAGGACAGGGTCTACAGGGCCTCCCTATGTAGATTGGCCTCCTAGTGGTCCTCCTGCTTTTGGCCTCCCAGAGTGCTGGGATTACAGGCATGCGCCACCAGGCCCAGTCTCCACCACTGCTGTCTCGGGGCGCCCCGGGGGTGGGGCCGGCAGGGTGCGCTGGGACCAAACCCAGGCCGCTGCATCTGCTAAGCAGGTGCTTCTGTCGGCTGAGCTTTCCGGCCAGCCCATAAAATAGATTTATATTTAAAAACAGCTGCTGCTAAGTTTCAACAGAAACACTGGGGAATGAACCTTCTTGGGAAGTTTACCTAAATTTGAGTGCTAGCCTCACTCCAGCCTCCCCGGCCTTGCTCCGCGCCCCCGCCGCAGTGTCGCCGTCCTGTTGCTCACTGATGTACCGCCTGTGCGCGTCTCAGGACCGTGGCCTGCTGGGTGTTCTGCTTCCTTTGGGTACTGCTTATTTCCTATTGATTATTCCTCTTAAACAGCAGCCCAGCCTGCCAAGGGTGTCTTCCCTGGAGCTGCTTCCGCCCTCCCTCGCGTCCGTACTGCCGCTCCTCCAGGCTGCAGTGTGCCTCAGTTCCCTGGAACACACACAGCATCTCCCTGGGCAGCAGCCCTGGAACTCGCTCCTGAAGGAAGGCTGATACACAGCGTTTTCCCGGAGGCGCGTCACGCCCTTCTTAGGTGAGCACTGTCTAAACAGCGCTTCACTACTCCATTTGTCAACCTTTCTCTAATCAGCAAAAGCACCCGAAGCAAAACTCACGCGGCCGAGCAGGCCGCACAGGGCCGAGTCCTTACAGCGCTAGTGCGCCTGCGCAGAGGGAGAGGCCGCTCCGTCCCGCTCTGTCTGCGCTGCGAGCATCAGGTAACTAACTGTCTTCCTCCATATGCAGCTCAGGCTGGCCTTGAGCTCACTTTTGGAGCCCAGGCTGGTCTCGAACTCGCACTGATCCTCCTGCCTCAGCCTCCCAAGTGCTGGGATTTCAAGTATGCACCACCACGTCCTGCTAAGAACACATTTTAATAATTGGTAAATTCACAATTGGCCAGATATACATTGAGGATGTATGCACCAGTGAGCACGGAGCTAGCAAGAAAGCAAGGCGTGGCCTCTTACTACAAAGAGCTCACTGCTCAATCCAAAGCAGGAAGCTAAACGACTACAAGGCGAAAAAGCCAGGGTCAGACGCCGGGAGGAGGGGCGCAGGAGTTTGGTATAAATGGTCACAGCTGCAGCCGAGTGGCTTCTTGGCGGAAGTGGTCTGGTGCTGCGCTTAGAAAGACGGGTAGGATTTTATCTGCATGGGGAGACATAGACCCAGCAAAGGAGCACATGCTTCAGAATGATTTATAAAATATATTTCTTGAAATCTTATGCCAGAAAGTGTAGCCTTCGGAGGGTCTCAGTGACTTCTCGTTACTGAGGCAAAATACCAGACACTCAAACATAAAAGGGGAAGAAAGGGAAGTGGTTACTTAGCCCGCAGTTCATGGGAATTTCACTGCATGTCCTGCTGCCTCCAAGGCAGGGTGGCATTGCAGAGGGGCACAAGTTCATGGCGGTGGAAAGCAGTAAGAGAGAGAGAGAGAGAGAGAGAGAGAGAGGGCGCCAAGACTCCTTCTTGGTCCTTTATATGGTACAGGGTACCTAGTCTAGGGCATGAGTAGCACTTATACCCTTAACGTCACCATTAGACCTGAATCGTTCAGTCTCTAGATTCACCTCTGAAAAGCCTGCTCCCCAGGAATGAATGAGGCTTTGGGGATGTTCAGACACAAACCATAAGAGGAACGAATAGGTTATAAGGACGGTGCTACCATGATTGGGATGGGCGCCTTTATAAAGGAGAACCCAGCGGCTCCCTCCCCATTCCTCTACCATGTGAAGAGCCAGCACAGACACTGTGGACAGGAAGCAGCTTCCAGCAAGCTCTGAGTGTGCTGACTTTGATGTTGGACTTCACAGTCCCAAGACCATGAGAGATGAACCGCTGTGGTTTGTAAAACGTCTAGTTGATGAAGTAGCTGTCCCAGTGGACAGGACGCTTAGAAAGGCAAGCTTGGAAACCACTGCAACAGGGAACTGGGAAGAGACTGCATCCACAGCAGCACACGGGAAGGCCTTCTGGGAGGGAACACGGGCTCCAGGCTGGGGAAGGAGGTCGCAGAAAGAGTGACAAGAGTCCCAGAACAATACTAAGGACAAAGGGCCAAGAACGTGGCCACAGCTTGCAGCACTCTTCTCTGCTTGCATAACAAGTGACCGCCATGTGTGCAGGTGGACTCAGCCCACTTTCCTTGCAGTTTGTGAGGGCAGGAGCTCAGGCGAAGACTAGAACTTAACCAGACTCTCCCAAGTGTGCTGGCTGCTCTGAGTGCCTTTCTGGAACCCCAGATTATCTTCCAGAGGCTGGGGGTGCCGCTGTGCCGTGGAGCTCTTGCCTTGCATGCAGAAGGCCCTGGGTTTCATCCCCAGCATGCAAACATAAAATTTAAAGAAATACGTAGTTTTTAGAGTTGCTGTACATTTTCCTCCAACAATGCGGTATGTTAGCAGACTCTCCGTCCTTTGATTGTGCCCCTGCTTGGTGCCAACCTGAGGCTTCTCACAGCCCTGCAGCTGGAGCTGCATTGCTACCGCAGGGCACCCAGGGCCCCATCCCACTTCTTCAAGGCCAGCCAGCAGGTTTCTTGCTCCTGGCTCATCACTTTAAGTAAGGCTTCGTCTATCTTTTAGGCCAGGATCGTCTCTGCATTGATTAATGCAGGGTCGGCTTTGCAAAATGCTCCTCCTCCTGTCCCATAAAGCAATTGAATCCTGGAGTGGGACTTCTTGGACTGCAAGTCTTGTCCAGGATCAAGGAAAGGAAGTTATTGGGGCAGGGACAGGAATTTTGGTGTCATTTGAAAATGTTGCCTCCAGCAAGGGTGTGGTAGGAGGATGCCAGTGACGTGCTGCCTTCGGGTTGCCTGCTTTTCAGTTTGACCCCAGATCCCAACCGCATCATCTGTGTTCTTGCTACCATGAGGGAAAGTCAGGGAGAGCGTCTGGTTTATGAGATCTGAGGGGCACTTGAACATCTGTACAGGAAGGGGCGTCAAGGCCTGAGGAGCGGTGCAGGGAAGAGAGAGGTGGAGGCCACCTCTGGGGGTGGAAAGGGCAATGCTAAGGGAAGAGTGAGGGCGACAGGAGGGCACCTTTCTGGATGGGGACCTTGGTGATGGAGCGTGGAAAAGAGGCTTGGGAGGCTCCTTCCCGTTGGGTTTCACAAGTTACCTCCCCTTGCTTTGCACCTGAGTATTATCTTTAGTGAAGTCATCCTCTCTGCTCTTGTTTTGGAATTGGATTTAATCACAGGCTTAAGGTATATCTATTTCCCTGCTTTGTTGGGATAATATCTAAAGTTGACTCCAAGTTTGAGGTTAGGAGAGATCTATTTAGACACGATGATATAGATTCTATCTATCTGACCCTTTGTCTGTCTGTCTATCTGTCTGTCTATCTATCTATCTATCTATGATCTCTCTCTATTATCTGTCTACCTGTCTGCCTAATCGATCAATCCATCTCTTCACCTGCCCTTCATCTGGCCATCGATGTCTCCCTGCATCTCTATCACCTATCTCTTACCTTCTTGTCCGACTGTTTGCTCACCCCTCTATCAACCGTCTTTCTACACATCTTCTTCTCCCCGACCTAGAACCTGTTTGCTATGCTTTCTGTCTTACTATTGGTACTGAAATCTGATCTAATACTTCTTCTAGCTGAAAATCTCTGCAGTCTCTTTGAATCCAAATCTTTTTCCATGAGTGTCAATCTCGCATTCTTTGACCTTTGACACCGCCGACACCTCTGACTTCATCCAGTGCCTCTCTGTCCTTCCACTCCAGCTGCCCTGCCCTCCTAGGTATTTTGAGTAGGCCAAGGTCATTCCCGTCTAGACATCCACATGGGTTCCCTATGCATGGATGGCTTCTTGATTCAGTTCAGATCCCAGAGGAAACGTTTCCCCAGTGAGATGTTCCTTGATAACACAGCCACCTGGTCACTTTCTATCTAAACACATTGTTTTAATTCTTCAACACCTATCACCATCTGATATATTGCCTGTTTATTTGCCCTCATCTGGCCTCCCGGGGCTCAGGGTCAGGCCACTTATCTCCACTGATTACCAGGGTGTCCCTGAGAACTAGAACGGTGCCTGACATGTAACAGATGATTTACCATCACTTGTTAATAAATAAAGTCCTGCGTGATGGGGGTGGATGGGAGGCTAGCTGTCAGTGTTAAACAGAGGGCATTGCAGGAGGACTTAGGAGGTGCGGGATCCGCTTGACAAGTATTAGCACAGACAGGCAACTTGGAGAAGGACATGCAGCACGGGCTATGCCCTTGAGATGCTGTGGTTCTGACCTTGACTCTACTGTAACCTGTGACTTGACCGTGGACAAGGGCGAGGGAGGGCTGTCGGAGTATGAGTGAAAAAAAAATGCGATTGCTTCATTAAATCAAAGCTCACACATTCCCATCGCAGGCTATGGATGAGGTCGCCAAGGCTTAGCGACGTGAAGGGTGGCTGGCTCATTTGCCATGGCCGTGGGATTGAAAATCACGGACACTTGCCGAGAGGGAGGCCTCACCCTACACTCAGCCGCTGCGCGTGCCCCACGCTCTTCCAGCATTTCCGTGGCGCTGTCTTTCTCTCTAATGAGGCATCTCGCGTCCCATCATCCTGAGCAGCTCATTGCACTGGTAGAAATCAGGCAAGCAAGTGGACTCGAGAGGAAACTCAGTGTAAGAGTGCAAGTAGCTTTAGTTTTCTTTATTTAAAAAAAAATAAATGAAAGAAAAAGCAATAAGAAGAGGCAATATCTTCAGAATTGTCTTTCCCATTATTTTATGCTCCATAAAAATAGCCTGGTTTGTCTTTTTCTAAAACATCTTATTTTTCCAATCTCCTACTGTTTGTGTGTTAAATGCTTTCTAAATGACTTGCAAGATGGATAGTTAGACAACACGCTGCTTAATCATGCGGTTCACCCTTCATAAATGCCACCGCCACCCTTTCTTCCCACTGGCCCTGTCTTTATGCAGATGTCAGGTTCTGGAGCCCCCCGAACGTTAGGTCAGCGGCCGCCACCTGTTGGGTCACATGAGCGGGGCCTCTTCTGAGTCGCTGGACATGGCCTTGCTTGTGTTTCGCTTGCCTTTGTTTTCTCTTTCTCTGGGTGGCTCTTCTCATGTTCCAAGCTGATTATTTCACAATTTCAAAAGCGAAGCTATTTTCTGGCTGCCTAAGAGACCCTGTGATATTAATATATAATAATATATTAATATATAATAATAATATATCACAGCAGCTGTTTCGGGCTGCAGGCGCGTAACTGATGATGGTGCCCTCTGGGAGGGCCGAATTCTTCATTATTTTCTTGCGTAAGTAATACTCCTTGGGAGGACGTGGGAGACAGGTTCTCTGCTCCTCAGGAGCTTTGCAAGAAGACGCGCACCTTTGCAGTGGCTTCGTGGCGCCACAAATTTCCTTCGGACTGATACTACTAGCTCGATGAGAGCAGCTCAATCTGCGAGGTCACCCGACCTCAGTGCAGCGCTCACTTAGGGCTTTAACACGACTTCATCTTGGGATTAAAATCACGTGAGTGTTTCACCGCGGCGGGCTCGGCCCAGCCTCTCCCGACTCCACTGCAGGATCCCATCTTGCCTGGACCACCTCTACACTCTTTCTGCTCCCTTAAGAAAGATGAAGAAGGAAGAGAATGCTGGCGGGAGCCGCGCCGCGTGCTGCAAGGCCAGGAGCGGGCCCAGGAGAGCCGCGCGCAGCAGCCAGGCAGCAGCCAGAGGAGCCAGGGCGACCGTCCCTGGACAGCTCCAGAAGTGGCTCCGGGGCGTGCCCAGGTTTCAGACCACGTGGAGCGGAGTGAACGCGTCCTGCGCAGAAGAACAACGGGATGAAACCGCGGCGCCCTGCGTGCTGAGCGCCCCGTTGCATGCCTCCATCTATTTGGGGACCCGGGTTGCCGTCTGCGGGAACCGAGCCCTGCAGTCACCCGCACGCACGCTGGGACCTGGGACACTACCCCCCCTTCCTCTTGGGGGCTTGTGGGTTCCCAGCTGTCACTGCACACTGCGCGAATCTCAGCCCGCAGAAGGGGGAGAGAAGCGAGGAGGGGACAGCCGAGGCTCTGCCCAGGCCAGATGGAGAAGGCGTCGGGGTGCAGGACCGAGAGCTCGGCATCGTGGAACCCCGGCAAGGCCGAGGATCCCAGGGGTCTTACCAACCTATACAGAAACCAGGGTGTGGGTGCCAGGCTGCTGTCCGTTCAGCATCCATAAAATCACTCGCTCCTGAGGTCCCTCCGATAAAACTTGGGAACTGTGTGGTAAGGGAGCCTACAGTGGGCCCGTGAGAGGGCGACCGACTCTGCTCCGTGAAACTGAGAGTTAAATAAGTCTAGGGTCCGCGTCTATGTGGGTACGTGGGGGGAATCACCATGGGGCTGGGCCTCATGAAACTTTTTTTAAAAGATGCTTTTTTAGGTATTTTTTTGATAATCGAAATCAATCTTTTATTATTCTCATTTTAGTGATGAAACTCAGAGAATATTAAGAATTTACTCAACATCACAGAGATAGGAATTATTATTCTTTGAATTTTATATTTTTAATATAGGGTCTCACCACACAGCTTCCACTCGCAGTGATCCTCCTGTTTCAGCCTCCGCAGTGCTGGGATGACAGGTGTGCGCCACCACACCTAATCTTGGTGGCCAGCTTAGTGAGCCAGTGGTACTGAGGCCTGCACAGCATGTGGTATTGGGGATCAAACGTGGGTCTTTGAGCTTGCCTAGGCAGGCACTTAGACTGCTGAGCTATCTCTGCAGCCCCAGAGATAGTAATTAATAAAGCTTGGTTTGAAATTCCTCTTTGCAAAATGTCCATTCTACTGTACAAAGCAGAATATACGAGTCTGTAAGGAAAATAAATTTTTAAAAGAAGCTACTGTGAAGTCCTGTGCTATGAGCTCCTCTGTGGCAGGAGATTAAACCACTGCTTTGCCCCGACCTCTTAAACTCAAATCTTCCACTGAAGATTCACAAGCACGCAAGCACAAATTCTTATTAAAGCTTTACCACCCAGGAGCTATTTTGGAAGGTTTGGCTTAGAAGGAGAGCCTGAAGCTTTTGAGGTTACCTCCAAGGAAGCTTCTTATCTATGCCATCTCCTGCTTTCCTTGTGCCTCCACCATACTGGCTAAGTCTCTTCACGTGAAAAGTAAGTAAATTAAGAAAGCTGACATGGGGTGTATTTACAAAGACTAATCATTAAAGAAAGGAGAACAGGAACCTGAATATTCGAAGGTATTTATATTTTCTTGTGTGGCAGAATTAGAGAAGACTATCATTAACAATTTCCAATAACAATAGCTTTGAAAGTTCAGCACTCAGAGAAACACACACAGAAGAAAAAGCATTTACCAGAAATTACACGGTGTTCAGGGTCTCATTACTAGATCAGACTTATAGTGATCTGCCTGTTTACAGCCTTCCAAGCACTGGGATTACAGGTATGTACTACCCCGCCCAATCTCAACTGCCATCTCCATATGCCCCAGGGGAGGGGCTGGCAAGGCAGGCCGGGCATATGATGACCACTGAACTCTTGCTTGGATTTTCTGTGTGATATCATGCAGGGCCTGCATAGTATGTGACTGGGTTCTGCTCATTATACGCATTGATAAACCCACCAAAACATCACTCCTGGACATACGAGCCAGCTTGTCCGAACCCAGACTGCACCGCCAGTCCCCAGATCCCTTCCCTAGGTGCCGCCTGTGGGGACTCAGCCCCCTCCTCTGAGCTTCCCTGACCTCAGGCACCTTTACAAACACCTTGTCCTGCTATAAGTCTGTTCCTGTGATCCAAGGGGGAAGGAGGATGAAAGGCACAATGCACAGAGGTCGCTCACAGGCAGCCAGGTGCTCTTTCCCCTGGGCAGAGGATCACGGAACCTCGGCCTCAGCTTCCTTTTCTTCCCCTAGACATGAGTACAAGCAATTAATGTTCCCTACTACCATGGGCTCCAGCAGTTAGCCGGACCTCACTGTCTTAGCTTTCCCGGAACCCACAATGTGCCTCCACTGTTGTGGGATGCCTCGCTCCCTGGTGCTCACAGCAGAGGCCAAGTGGGTCTTCATGATCCGTTACTCTGTCCCAAGCCAGCCCAGCCCAGCTGAGAAGACCCTCTGCCAAGACGACTTCCGTCCTCAGCCGCGACTGCCCGCTGCTGTGATGGCTGTTTCCAGTGGCTCAGGTGGATTCGAGGGTACAACAGCATCATCGACTTCAGTTCCCAGGATGCATTTCTACTCACACAGTCCTTATTGTCATCCCACCCATGTGCCTTTAAAGAACTGTGCTGAGCAGCATACTTCCCTCCAAATGACCCAGGCTCATCATCATATTCCTCTGAAGCCACTCTGGTCAAGTGCTTGGGGTACATAAGTTTCTCCCTACCTGTTGTTCCTCAAAGGCATCTTTCTAGGTTAGCACTTAACTGTCTTCATCCAAGCCATACCAACATAGAAATTAGTGGAAATCCCCCAAAATTTTGTGATGGTTTAGTTTCTCACATTACTATTAATTGTCTTTTCCCGAAATTTTACAGATTTTTATAGTTTTCTGGAAAACTCATTGTATAGGTTGCTTCTTAGCTGTCATTTAGAACTGAGTTGTTTGTGGTTGCTGTGACACTGAATGAATGAATGAATGAATGAATGAATGAATGAATGAATGAATTGCTAGGTATACCAAAAGAAACTCGGATGCCTGACCTCAGCCAGCGATAACACTGAGGAGAGGGCCAATTCTGTGTGCAATCACTGAGAAAATTACTGCAATTTTCCAATAGGCTTAGACAGACAAGCTGATTCCTGAGCAGAATAATAATACAAACGCTAGCATCTTCCCAAACAAAAGACGCCACTACAGTTGCTATTGTAAACACATTGTTTGCCTCAAAATATTCCTGTTGATTGCTTGGCATTGGGGCTAATCATTGCATATAACGATGCTCTTAAACTACAAGGGAATGAATATGAAAAATGAATGTTTCATAGATGATAAACAGAAATGCAGGCAGTATGTCATATTTTAATTTAAAAAAAAAAAACCTTTTTCTTTTGAATCAGACCTCTAGAAGATTGTTCCTAGATGCTCTTATCACTGAAAATACGAGACAAAATAGTCACCAAGTAGCACAGCTCTTTTGGTAGCAGGTGACAAAAAGAGCAAAATGAGGGCTTCCAGCTCACTGCGTAAGGGCTGGGCCCATTTATAAACCCATGAAAGACAAAGGCAGTTCAAAGCGGATAGATGCAGCCTAATGATGGTTTTGTTGAGCCTTTGTCTCTCATCTCTTTATGAGCAGTAAAATATGAGAATTAAAAAAAGAGAGCAAAGCAATCAAAGAGTTATTTGTCTGTGTCACTCATGAGTGACAGGGAGAAGAAAGACAAAGGATGGATTTCAGAGATTTTGATGGGCTGTTATCACATATGTCTGCATGAATTACAAAATACAAGATGTGACAAAGAGTGGGAGTGGAGGAAAGAGGAGGAGAGAAGCTTGCTGTGTGAAGAAGAGTAACACGTTAAACTTTTCATGAGGGGCATCGGGATTGCAGGGAGCTGGCTCTCCCGTGCTTGCCATATAATCAGGCAGTTGACTGGCTGGGGCGAACACCCCACCACTGTCCATGCACTGTCGGGCGTGCATGCGGGCCTACAGACTTCTGAAGAGAACACCGAGTATGGCCCTACTGCGCAGCTGATTTACTTAAGAAGAGTAAGTCCCAGGGAACCGGTGGGCTCTGCCATTCCGGTTGGTTTG
The DNA here is from genome assembly GCA_004027915.1 of Capromys pilorides. NCBI lineage: Eukaryota > Metazoa > Chordata > Mammalia > Rodentia > Capromyidae > Capromys > Capromys pilorides. The sequence goes on along the minus strand of PVKN010013199.1, from coordinate 6,954 downwards.
AATGATTGATTGGTTGATGGGACGGAGATATCAGTCAAATTGGTTAATTTTTCTTTTCAGTCTGACTGCATTTGAAACTCCAGTGACAATTCATTTCAGTCAAACTACCCATGCATGCTCATTTAGCCAGTTAGAAGTTATGTTTCTGTCTATGAAAATATATGCCTAGGAAGGAAGATTGATGCTGTTTGTTCATAAGTCATTTAGCAATTGGGGCGGTAGCTTCCTTAACTGGTCATTGGACATAAGACCTACAGCACTGAAATGTCTGAAAGTCAAAAGGAAAATGTGTATATAAGAGTCAAACACTACTACTACGTGGTGTGGCATGGGGGAGCGATGAACTGATGTACATAACAACGGAATGAAATTCTGAGATTGTGAGTTGGAAAAGGGGAGGATTTTGGCTTTGAAAATGGAACAAAGAAAGAAAATGTCTAGTAATGGCAAGAGAGAATGGGGGAAAGAATGCGTTTGTTATGCAGACTGGAGGCGTTTGCTTGCACAGGAAGGATAAGAAACCCTTCTGATTTCGTGCCTTTGCTAGTTTGCAAAGCCTGCTGTAACACACACCACATCCCAAGCAGGTGGAAGCATTTTATTGTCCCATAATTACACAGAAGAGGAGTCTGAAAGGGACGTGGCTACAGGACCCTGCTTTCTCTGCAGATGCTGGAGAACAATTTGCTGTTTCCTAACTCTCAGAAAATCTCTGACTGTGGCAACACAATTCTTAGCTAGATGATTTGCATTCACATGACATTCTGTGTGTGTATGTGTGTGTGTGTGTGTGTGTGTGTGTATCTAAGTTTTCTCTATTAACCAGGACATTAGTGATTTTGGTAGTGAGGGCCCACCCTAATCCAGTATGACTGCGTATTAAGTAGTTTAGTGCACAATGACCTTACTTGCAATAATAATAATAATAATAATACATTTAAATGCTAAGGTATTGGGAACTAGGAGTTCAACATATGAATTTGGGAGGGGCAACACTTAAACTCATGGAATACATGAATGCTTTATCAGTAGTGAGTTTTTTAAGAAGCAACAATAAAATGTTTTCATCTGCAACTATACTGAGAAAGAAAAGTAAAAACTACATTTGCATGGAAGAATTGGCCTGAGAGAAACTTCAGTGTTGGTTATGAGAAAGAATTCTTCTTGATGTGTTGATGATGGCAGGGTATGGTTACTAGAAGCTGCTTTCAGCCACACTTTGTCAACTGAAATAAGGTTGGTCCTAAAACAGAGAGAGAAAGCGCCTGGCCCTTTGAGGATCTCATCTTGTACTCAGAATATGACAATAGACAGAGATGGTGTCTTGAAAACCACAGTTAATAATGTGATGGGAATTCTCAGGGGCTTGTTGCCTCTTTGTTTCTTAGAAATTGACAAATTAACCGTCCATCACCATGCCTATGTCATACCCCTGATAACTTCTTAAAATAATCTATCTTCAGAATTTAGAAATGGACATAAATGTCTATGGCAGCACAATCACTAAGTGGTGTAAGTGGGTAGGTTTTTGGCCACATTATAATGTACCCCGTTGTTATGGTTTGTGTCTCATTCCCCCCAAAGCCTCATGTGGTCATGGGGCGGGGACTGCTAGAGTTTGAGATTAACTCATGATCCACTGGGATTATGGGTGATCCAAGGATGAGATGCTGAGTCTGAGTGCTCCTGGGATTGTGGGTGTGGCCTGAGGTGGAGAGCCTAAGCCAGAGAGCCTGGATGTGATAGAAGAAAGAAACAGAGACAGACTCTCTGTGTTCCCATCCTTGCTGTCCCACTGCCATGAACTCCTGCTCTCTGCCCTGTGTCAAGCTTCCTTGGAGCCAGCTGAGTGTGGACTGAAACCTCCAGTAACTGTGAGCTAAATAAACCTTTCCTTCCTGCGTTTTGGCTCTTGGGTATTTGCCCCAGCAATGAGAAAAAAGTAACTGTGACACCCATGACGAAGCCCCTTTTGAAAAGAAAGGACATGAGCACTTACATTTCTATGACATTTGACGAAAGTTCAGGCCAGCTCTAACTGTTCTGTTAGAACGCTGTTTCAACGTGGGTGCCGTGGTGGGTATCAGCTCTCATGACTGATTTATCTCCATTAAGCCCTGCACCTCTATATATCATGCATCTATTTTTTCGCCTAACACAAATTTCTTTCTAAGGGAAGTGAGTACAAAGTCACATTTGAAATGTAAATACAGGCAGCCTGGGGGAGAAGAAAGAAAAGAATCTCTGAGAATTACACATCGGAATTCACTGAAGACGCCCAGCTCATTCGGGTTCAGTGCGCGTATGAAGATGCGATTCATGGAAATTTCATGAACTCCTAAGCCCCAGTTTCCTCTTTGAACTAATGGAAAAACAATACACACCTCATATTTTCATAGTGCTTGAAATGGGCCATGGCTCTCACAGAGAAAGCGAAGGGCCCTTCCGTTTCTCACAGAGCCCTGCAACCTGTATTCTTAGATCTGCGTTACCCTCTTCTACCTTTCCTCTGAGCTGTAGCTTTCCTTCTTAAAAATATCCCTCCTCTTGTATACACCCGGACAACTTTCCTGACTTAGAATTGAGGAAGTTTCAGCAGTTATTTTGTAATAGAGTGAAGCATCTTATTCCCCCATAAACATGTTTTGGAAGCAAGATGTAATGACTCAGGCCGCCCTGTGGGCGGATGAAGCTGCAACAGAAACACGAACGGCCATATGCGCCGGGCGTAGGGAGCGCTCTGAGAGCCCGGCGTCTGCATCCATTTCTTCCTGAGAACAACGAGATGAAACCATCCAATTCTTCCAGGAGCTTTGAAAATGGTCACCTGTTGGACCCAGACTCCTGGCAAATTGCTTTCATTTGAATACGAGTTGGAATTTGTTCAACTAATCACAGTCTGTTAATTGCATTTTGGAGGAAGAAAGAAATGGAAGGAGGCAGCCGGTTCTTGTTAGATCTGAGCCAGCCAGGCATTCAGTGTGTAGCTCTGCATTCTACCTGGCTGATCTCAGTGAAAGGCAGATTGAGCAAGCTCCAATAATTAAATCGCACTTTGCAAAACAAAGTAAGTTCTCCGTGAGAATATATATATATATATATATATATATATATATATATATATATCACTTACATAACCCACCTTATCAGAAAGTTTCTATTTCTAATAACCTAATACATCCTGATCACCCAAGACCAGCTATTCACAAAGAGCTTTTCAATTTCCCCACATAGTCTATTGTTGCAGAGCAGCTTTAGGTTCACGTGGAAATTTAGCAGGAAGTGGGCACACTTCCCATATGCTCTCACCCTCCATGTGGCATGGTAGCTTTTCCCCACTGGCAGAAGAGAGGATTTTTATAGCTTGATGGCACCGTGTTCCACAGAACTGCTATTTTTTCTCTCTACTGAAGGACTGTGAAAAGAGCATGATATTCTAATTATACGAAACAGAATTTGAGTACCGATGTTGCCAAATTTCTAGTTGAGTAATCTCCATAAAAGTCACAGTGCTGGGTGGGGGACATAGCTCAGCGGCACACACAACTGCCAGGAACATGCAAGGTCCTGAGTTAGATTCATATTACACGCAAAAATCACATCTCTAAGTGTCAAAATAAAATGAGCAGCCCTTACTTAAAGTTTGCCAGTGGATGGAAATACAGTATGTTACCTGTCACACTTACCCTAGAGTTTATCTCTCGGGAAGGAAAGTCAATGTGGCACTACTAAGCAATGAGGTACTGCTAAACATAAGACTGGGTTACTGTAGGAAAGTCTTAAGATTCATTATCAAGAAGACAGGAGAGATCACCTGCCATGCCTGGATGGCAAAGGCTGTCAAAATACAGTAACAGTAACAAGACAGAGTTCTGTTTCTTTATGAGCTGGAAGCATCCAGTCCAATCCCAAATCTAAGTTCTTTTATTTCCTCTTTCCACACAATGCTGGTCAATCTGTCATTATGGTTTTTTTTTTTTCTTTTGATCACATATCTAGGAGTTTACCATTTTGTCCAAACAAATCCCTGCTAAGAATTTATTGTGGCTCACAACATGAAACAACATTTGCACAATGTTGTAAAATGCAACACTACTTGAAATTGCAGAATATTAAGTCCCAAATAACTACGTACTGAAGAAAATCTAAGAACTGGCCTAATAAGCTAAGATACAGATCCATAGTTCATAATAACAAGTACTAACAAGCAGGCAGAAAGTTTAAGTGAGATACAACTGAATACAGACCATATTACTTCGTATTAGAAATAAGACATAATATATACACAATACCTATGTCTGTAGGTATATACAATCATTACCTTTCTTGACCTTTTTCTAAGTTGTGCTTTTGTTCTGTACCCTGCATTTGTATAGAATACAAGTAATTGTTACCTTCAAGTAGACCATAAGGTACTACGTCAGATAATGTGGATAGTATACACCAATCTCAACAGAACAGTTCTTGTATATCTCATGCCTATTCTCATAATTATTGGGTTACTGTAGGAAACTCAAGGATCAATATCAAGAAGACAGAAGAGATTATCTGCCACTATAATATTAAAAGAATAGTGAGATTTTTTTTTTTTTCTTACACCTTAGATTTTTTTCTTTTTTTGGAGTGGATGTATAGGGTCTCGCTATGTAGCTCAGATTCATGGTGATCCTCCTGTCTCAGCCTCCCCAGCACTGGGATTACAGGGCGTTCACCTCCACACCCTGTTTCGGTGGATAGATCGGAGCAGGGCTGGCATGGCGCGCAGTCGTGCAGTACTGGGGATCGAACCCAGGTCATTGAGCTTGCCAGGCAGGCACTTAGACTGCCAAGCTATCTCCCTTGTCCTCATCTGAGATTTTAAAAGCCCCAAAGCTAAGAACTGTAGGTGTTCATTACCCACATATTAAGGAAAAAAAAAAAAAAGAGCTGGCTCTGTCACTGCAGTTTAGGATGGCTGTTGATAAAATCATACGTATTCTGAGAAGAGCTTGATTTATCCTCTCCAACGCTACTGAGCGGTAACCACAACCATTCCAGGAATTGTAGATAACGCAGCCATCTCTCATCGGAAAACTGAGTACAAAGAGAACAAGAGAAGCAGAGCTGCTTAAGGAATTCCACGGGCTCAGCAAGCGTTTGCATGTTTTTCTCAACCCTGCCATTGTGAACTGAACGTCTCAATTTCAGAAAGTGAGAAACGCGTGGCACAGACACCGCCAGTGGGGGCGGGGGAGACCTGGTGTAGCAGGCAGGAGACACCACAAGGCCTGGTGCAAAGGCCGAGGCCGCTCTGCTGGAGCCTCAGGAAGCTGGGCCGTGAATGGAACCGACAACAAGTCCTACAAAGCAGAGCGGAACGGCCGGCTCACAGAATACTACGGTGCGCTAGAAGCGGTTTGCTCACTAACTAGTCCTTGTGTCTCTAAATCAGTTCCTCTCATACGGCACATTGAGATTTCTTTCTTTTGTTAGTTTGCTATTAAAAACTAAGATATGCACAAATAACTTTATGCATAACAATTGTTCAACACCTCTGTGGCTTTTTTTTTTTTTTTTTCCATGAGTTAACAAGCCCAACGCTGCAACCATCTTTAAGCACCTGGGTACACAGAAGAGCTGGCCGGTTCTCTAGAAATGTTACAGTAATCACAGGGCTGATCGTGCTGTGCTCATCCAAGGTCCAGCCAACGCTCTGAAGAAGTCACTACACCATGGGAACACCATAGAATAAGTGGCTAAAAGTAAATCGTCTTTTGTCTCATTATATAATGAGGTTGGCTTTCTTATGCATTTGCTTGTCTTTTGATTTTTCTTTCGGACAGTTATCATGTTAGGTTATTTGATCATTGCGTTCCTTCCAGAAACTTTCGATTAATCTCTTTCAGCTCCTTGTATCTGTCTCCTTCATTTATTGTGAAGCTTTTCTCCACCTCGTCACTTGCTTCTTAGTTATATTTGTTTTGTTTCTGCTCACACATTTGACAACACTTTAGAGCATGGGATTAGCCTTGCAGTGGGCCAATGAGTTGGCTAATTCACATCCATTACCCCACCTTGTCCTTACATGTGGGCTCTTTGGTGGGTACTTGTGATATTAGACATGAAGGACTTCAGAGGTGACAAGTTTAGTGACTTACACAATGAGGAGCCTGACATGTAGAAATGGCTGTCCAGTTCTTACTTGCCAGTGTCCAGTGACTTCTCCACAATCCTGTGAAGGAGTAAAAAGATTGAAATGTCTTGCAGATTTCATATGGAGTAATTTGTGCTGTTTGCATAACTTCATGTGACGGTATGTCGCACTGTACTATTTTCAGTGACCCCACAACTGCGGACCATAGCAGTCACTGTTACCAAGGTCAAGTGGAAGTGGGGCTTGAACCTAAGTCATTTGAAGGGGACTGTTTGACAACACATGTATTTTACATAAGAAAATGGAAACCAAGGGATGGACAAATAGCTCAGCAGATTAAAGTGCCCGCTAGCAGGCTCAAGGGCTGCAGGTTCAATCCCTGGGCCTGCCATGCTGGCCCTGCCCCCGGGGCACGCTGAGACTGAGATTGCAATTGAGACTGGGCATGGTGACACATGCCTGTAATCTCAGCTCTTGGGAGGATGTAAACAAGCAGATCACTATGAGTCTGATCTAGTAGTGAGACCCTGAACACCCTGTAGACCCTTCCCTAAGTTACAAAACAAAAAAAACCAAAAAAAAAAAAAAAAGAGCAAAAAGAAAGCTACTTAAGAATGGTCATAAAAGTGAGAATAATTCTTTAAATTTTAAATATTCAACATTAAGTAAGCTTATAAACTATGAACATTTTTATTAAAATTAATTAACACACTAAATTGTCTTTAACAGTTCAAGCCCATAGTTAGAGAAAAAAAATCTTTATTTTTTTTATTTATTGTGAATAAATTCTATACCTTAAATACTTTATTTGCATGAAAACC
>PVKN010013198.1:0-14167 GCA_004027915.1 Capromys pilorides | reverse complement strand
AAGCAAACATTTTAGACCGCTGAGCTATCTCATTGGCAAAGTCACCATGGAGATATATGTAGTTTTGTAAGCTCTCAGAATACAAATCAGAAAATGCAACACTACACAAAATTAAATTCTTGTCTAAAGTTTCCACACAAAATGGGAACATTTTCTCGAGGAAGTGGGGCATAACAAAATCTCCAGGATATATAGACAGATTCTAGGACCTATTAAAAGGGAGAATGTGTTTAATGAGGTGGAGAAAAACTGATTTAATATAATCCTTATGTTTCAAAGATGAGGAAGTAGAGTCCCTGAGAGATCGGGTAATGCCATAATAAATCATGCTGCCTCCTGTTTGTGTGGTACTTTAGTGTTTCCAATGTGTTCCCTTTGTCTGCTATTACATTTGACCCTCACAACCACCCTGCAAGGCAGGTATCAGTTCCTTTTCAAGGAGATGGAAATTGAAGCCCAGAGAGGTTAATTAACTGGCCCAAGAGTTCTTCAGTTTAGGAGCTAAGATTCCAAATTATACCTCTCTGACTCTTTTACTGTGCTATGCTACTCCAATTTTTGTATATTCCATTGAATGGTTAGGTTCGCTTTTTCCCCAAACAGACATGAACATTCATTAATGAGCAGCACTTTGAAATAATGACCAGTTCTCCAGGTGCCCAAAGTCTGAAATAGCTAAGGTCTGGAACTAGCTAAGGTTCCAGACACTTAGGGAGCTTTCAGTGGAATGGAGGGGCTTTGAGTGTGGAAATGGTTAATAAGGCTTGAGATCCCTGTTCCATAGGGACAGCTTCTATGCTAAGAGCCCAGTCAGTTTGAATGGGCTTTGTTGGACTTCCTTAATGATTGGACTTAACTGTACTCTTGACTACCACCAGATGCCTGACTTAATGCCCTCAATGATATAGACAAGAGCAGAATGGCACCAAAGTCAAACAGTCCTGCTGGAGAGCAGGTCCAGTGGACCCCAGGACCCTAGGTGAACCATGGTTATCATCTGTCCAGGGGCACTGGGACAGACAGGAAGTATATTTGCTTGAGTGTCTACTCAAGCAAGGGTAGGCTTAGGGTTTATTCTGAGCCAGGCTTAGGGCTGCTGATTTTGCCCCCATGGCTACAGAGCAAGACTATTTCTAGTCCCTCCATACTAGTCCATGCTGACCTTTTTTCCCACCAGAAATACTGAGAAGGTCAGAAGTAGACCCCCTACACCTCAGGGGCAGACCTCCTGAGAAGAATAGGTGGCAGAGAGAGAAAAGGCTCCACAGGATTAGGCTTTCTTCTCATGGTGGGAAGCAGCATCTCTCTTGCTGAAGACTGGAAAAGGCAGTTTCCCATTACCCTTACATGCTAACATTCTGTGATTGGTGTAAAGCTATATACAGATGTGTTGCCAAGGGTGTCTCAGCCCCTAGATGCCCTCCCCTGTCCTGGCAGCTTGTACTGCCACCTGGCGGTCCATTCTCCACTCTCATAAAGGTTGCTCTCACCTGCGGAGCCGTGTGACTGAATCACCAGGGTCCCTAAAGATCCTCCAGATACACAGTTCATTGGACTGTGTGGTTTTCTGGGGCCTTGGGCGGATTTCCAGAAAGAAGAGAGCCATACCAGGGATTTCTCAAGGAAAAGAAAGCTCATGAACCTGTGAGATAGGAGAAGGATTTGGGCCCTAGGGCTGGGGAAACAAAATTAAATAATAAAAACTAGTCTGCCTCTCAGAGCCTGAATTTTGCCTGTGCATGCCCCATAACAGCAAGGAATGTGCAGCAGTGAGCCCACTCTTCTTGGCACCTTCCTGTCAAATTCCAGCTAGGAAATACTGGTTAAAGTGATCCTGCCAGGTGGGATAAACATAGATAAACAGACCCCGGGAGCCCTGGGCAGGCCCTGCATCCACTTTCCAAGTAGCACATCTACTCTGCTTCCAGATGTGCTTTGTGACACTTGGCCTTCTGGGCCTGCGCAGTCACATGAGGTGGGGTGGAGACCTGTATACTGCTTGGTAATGTTTCTGTTGCCCAGATTATTCTGACATGTACTGAGTGACTGCCCTTCTCTCATACTGAGATCTTTCAGGTGGAGTGCTCAATGACTGGTCTCGCATCACCATGAACCCCAAGGTGTTTAAGCTACACCCCCGCAGTGGGGAGCTGGAGGTACTGGTGGACGGCACCTACTTCATCTATAGTCAGGTAGAAGTGAGTACGGTCTCAGGCCTAACGCTTCTTATGTCCACAATGCAGATCCTATGCAGACCACTTGGGGGCACTGTGGAGCCAGCCAAAGCCATACAATGGCCAACTTCCTGCTTTGGCTGGTGAGGGGGTTGGGGGGCACCGACTGGGAGCAAATTGAAGGGCAGGTGCTGTTTCTTTCTTTTCTCTTCTCTTCTCTTCTCTTCTCTTCTCTTTTCTTTTCTTTTCTTTTCTTTTCTTTTCTTTTTTACCCCTAGCAAAACATCATTGAGAAATTGTAAGAGAGGTCCCTCTCATACCCTGCTCATTACCTGGTGCAGGGTCCCAGGCTCTTGCTTCCCTTTTGAACTGTTTGTTTCTATTGCCAAACTTGAACTTGGTCTCAGCATAGTTTTTGAAACCTGGTTCCTGGGCTGCTCGAATGCTTCCCCACAACGCTGCTACCTTAGATGTTAAAATGAATTGTGCTCCTTCGGGCTTTCTCTCCATCTCAAAAAGATTTCTGATTGCCTTTCCTTCCTCTTTCTCCATTTTGTTTCCGTGTCCTTCTATTTCTGTTAGTCTTGCCTCCTTCCTACTGTCATTCTCCCAGGTCTTTTTCCCTTTGCCTGTGTCTTTTTCTGGCCCTGAGCCCATTCTGCAGGTCTGCCAGTGGCTGCGAACTTCCATCCCTCATTGTGTGCCTCCCCTGGGGGTTTCCTCAGAACTATAAGTAGATGGCCCTAAAGTCGGGGCTCCTCTGGTGTGGCAGCAAGCCAGCTCATGGACAGGAGGACTATGGAGCTGACGGATGGGTTTCACAGGAGAGTGGCACTCTGAGCATTCCAGCATAGTTTAGTCCTGACCCAGTAGATTATATGGCACCCCGATATGCACTGCTTCCACCTGAAGAGTCCGTGGAGAAGTCACCTTTCTTATAAACTGACTTGCAGTAGCAGATAAAGGTCTCTAACCTGTGGGACATGTGGATATGACCCCTAGTGTCCTACAGACAAAGCTCTGCTTGGTGACGCAGAAGCAAAGCTTGGGATGGTGTCTGATATAAATGGTAATAAAAGATGGACAAACTAAGTTTTTAAACATAAGGGAGACTCAGAAGTGGTCTGTGTCGGTTGGTAAAATCCTCATGACCCTAAGCCATGGGGCATAGGTTCTCACTTCTCCTGGCTACAGAGTAAAATCAGAGGACTGAGTTTTTCCCTTCCAATTTCATTCTATATCACATGCGGTAGATAGTTGTCCATCACTCTGGATCTGTTTCTTCAGACATCAAATGAGGAAGCACGAGTGCTGTGATTCAGGGTGCTGAAGCTCAGGGAGCTTCTGTTAAAGAGGGCAGAAGTAGCAAGTCCCTACTGGGGACTTCTAAGTTTAGTCACAAATAGACTTTGGGCATTGAAATTGGAAGTTAGTTTGAGTCTGCAACACTGATCAAGCATCCCAAGGTACGGGTACCACTGTGCTTCATGCCAGGGGTAGGGTGACAGGTGTGGTAACAGGGCAAGCAAGACCCAGATTTTGTGTTTTTGGAGTTTGTGACAGGACACCATTGTAAGAAAGGTGTGCTTAATGATCTGAGCTCCAGAGACAGTGGGAAGGACAGCCTATAAGCCTGTCGCCCTGCTCTGACTGTTAGCCCGCTAGCATGCCTTCAAATAGCACCACTCTCCCCAACGTATATTGGCAGATCCTCAAAGAAGGTTCTGTCTGATCACAGGGGAGGGCCCCCAACCTCTCCTTCCTCTCTTCCCCAATCCCTTCTTATTGCCTCTCACCCAGGTCTACTACATCAACTTCACTGACTTCGCCAGCTATGAGGTGGTGGTAGACGAGAAGCCCTTCCTGCAGTGCACCCGCAGCATCGAGACAGGCAAGACCAACTACAACACGTGCTATACTGCGGGCGTCTGCCTCCTCAAGGCCCGGCAGAAGATTGCCGTGAAGATGGTGCATGCTGACATCTCCATCAATATGAGCAAGCACACCACCTTCTTTGGGGCTATCAGGCTGGGTGAAGCCCCTGCATCCTAGATTCTCCCCATTTTGCCCTCACCCATGCCCCTTCCCCAGGTCTGGGATCCAGGACTCCCAGAACCTTTAAGTGCTGCTGTGTAGTGAGGTCCATTGGCATTGCAGCCAGAGAGAAAGGCCCCAGTGCTATTTATTCCCAAGTGATCCCATGGTAGCAAGGCCTACTTGACTTTCCAGAATGGCCTTGAGTTAACAGGAGACTTGATGGAGCCCCAGGGTTTACAGGAAGCACAACTTTCTTTGGCTCCACATTCACTGGCTTGAGACGTAACTCTTCAACCCCGAGGTCCCTATTGTCTGTTTTATCAATTGTTGCACTAACGTGAGGATCCAAAGCAGCAGGCCAGAGAAAGAGAAGGTGTACTACAGACTCTGGGGGTGAGCATCTGACCCTCAGGGGGCTGCAGCTTCTCTCTTGGCTAGGGCCCATGATGGGGTGGCATTAGGTGGCAGCCTAAGGAGAGAACTAGGGAGGGAAAAGATAGATGACTGACACAGACCAGGGGAGAAAGCTACCGAGTAGGCATCCTTGACAGTGAGACATTCTTGCTCCTCTGTACTGTGACCACCCAAGAGAATCTGAGCTCTTCCCACTGAGGCTGAGAGCCACACTGTGACAACTATCTGGGTTCCAAAGTCAGGAGCATTGCTGTCCTTTGGAACCATCACAGGAATGGCCATAACCCTGCTTGCATGAGAACCTCAATCTGTGCTTGGGGCCCTGTGTCTCTCACTTTGTTTACAGCTATGTCCTATGCTCAGAAAACTCCTGGGGCCCCTCCCAGTTGCCACCCCCCAACCCTGACTACAACTCCTCCTATCTTCTTTCTCTATAGAGCCTACCTCTGTCTGGGACAGGTGCTTAACCTGAGACCTGTGCTCACATGAGTCTGAACTATGCTTTAGCTTACCTGAACACAAAGAGCATTTTCCATTTATTAAGCAATATAAGTATTATCATCTGATTCCAATCAAGCTGTGTCTGGAGGTAAAGGGTTGGACTAGATGATCTTCAGAAATCCCTTCAAGGTCTAATGAGAGGCAGCTGCCATAATAACTTTCTAAATTCCCAAGCCCTACACCAGTGACGCACACCTATGGCATGTGGGCCACAGGTGGGCTGTGTATATCACTGCAGGCTCTAGAAAGTCACCATCACTACCTTAGGCCGGTTGGGCAGCAGCAAAGCAGAGCTTTTCTCCCTCACCTGGAAGTGCAAGAGGTGGGAATCAGTGGGGAGATTTGTCTCAGTTTGCTGTGGCCCTAGTGATCGTTAAGCCAAACCATCTGAGAGGACAGCAGGTGGTGGCCTACTGACCAAGTTTCTTCAGAAAGCCATGGCAGAGCATCGTCACCAAAGACCTGTGCTGCTCCTTGCAGCCAGGTTTGGGAGTAGCCAGAGGCTAGGCACAGGCAGCGTTCTGCCCTCTAGTACCATACACAGATGCCTGCCATCACCCCCAGCCTTCCCTCCTGATCATACACTAGGCCCATTCAAGTGTCTTCTAACCTCGCTTCCTATCCTAGGTCTAGCCCAAAGCTGGGACTGTCACCCTTGTATAGGTAGCTGAAACTTGTGAAGAACAATAGAAACTTCTTTTGGAGCTGTACCTTTCCTTTCTAAGCCACTACACTGGTCTTCCAAGAATCAGGGCACTAGGCGGTGGCCAGGCCGTCATTGTCTGGTTCTCAATGACAGCCTTGCAACCCAAGAGGAAGTATACTTGAGGAACAACTCCTATGCAGTGCCCTAGGGAGTCTGCAGTTGTAGCAGGAAATGACAAAGCTGCGCCTTAAAAGTACCTAGAAGGTACTTTCTGTTGTTTCCTTTCAGGAGGGCAGGATGGAGAAAGCTGATGCCAGAAATGACTGATGTTTAGCCGAGGCTCAGGGAGGTGAAGTGCCTTGACTGCTCTGGCCCAGTGTAAGTCACAAACATGGGCTTCAGCCAGGTCTGACACCAGAGCTGTTCCCTTACACCACAGCACTGCGTGGCATGTGAGGTCAGGGGAGAACTAATCAAGGTGCTAATACCAAACTAGCATCCTGAGGGTCCCAAGGACAGACCGAAAGATGCACATTTTTATTATTGGGTGCTAATACCTGTCTCAAGGCTGCCAGGGCCTCTGTGACAAATGCATCAGACGTTTCTCTTCATACAGCCATTGGCCTTAGAGCTCCCATGTTCAGAAGAAAATTATTGGAGTTATATCCAAGTTGCAGGACTCTGAGACTCAATATTGGGGGCCCATGTTTCTCTTACCTATCCAGTGAAACAAGCAGCCATTGTTTGTGGGCAAATTCCTTCCATTCTCCTCCAGGTAGCTCACAGGGTCAGCTCACATCTTGCCAGTACAAAGTGACTCCTTGTATCACTTGCCATTCCCCAGAGACCTTGTTAGTCCCAGGGCCTCCGGCGCCAGCGGGGGAGAGGACAGCCAAGACAGGACTGGCTCTAAAGCCAAATGGATGTGTCGAGAGGGAAGGGAAAGGCTTCCTAGTTGTGCCCTAATCAACATTCTGACCCCCATCCCATTCTCTAGAATGCTGGGTACTGTAGGGGAAGTAGGGTTCCTGCTAGATCCCTCATTTATTCAGAACCCTCAAAGGGAACCCTTGAGGAAATGGAACAGCGAAGGAAGCAACCGGGAGCCCTGCTGAGGCAAAGACACTGGCAAAGTGGTGAACTGGTTTAGTAAAAGGACTGTGGCCAAAGATTCACAGTTTGCAGTTTACGCTGGTGCGAGTTAGCTGAGGGCCAAGGCTAGCATGGAGAGTGAGACATGGTAAGCGGATGACAGAGGTTTAAGGAAGAATCGCATGCCAACTGCTTGGGCTTCAGCAGTCAAGCTGGCACAGAAGGCAGCTATCTGAGGCTGCTGGGCTACTGGGTCCCTGGAAACAGTAGTGTTTGCTTCATTTTCTCTTCTTCTGTCCTGACCCAGGTTTCTTTTGCTTAAAGGAAAGGGCTAGGAGCCTTGGAGGTGAACAGAGGCTTTGGTCCATGTGTTTTGTGTCATTTCCAATGAATGCAAATAGATTCAGAGAAATTTAGCATAAAGAGGGCCTCGAGAGGGAATACAGTCCAACCCGCACTCCACTTGGTATTGCTTGGGTAGGAACTCAGGCGCAGAGATGGGTGGTGGTCCGCTCAAGCTTAGACCTGCAGACTCACCAGACAGAAGAGGGGAGCAGGCCATCCTTGTCCCACATAGCCCCTTATTTCTTCCCTGCACAGACTCAAGGCTGGAAGTGTTTGGCCCCCTTCAGGAGCCTGGCCAGGCAGGGAGAGCAGCTGCAGCCTTTATTAGAGCTCTGCTTCCTCCCAAGGCACTTGCCCAGCTCCGCCTCAGGACTGGCCCACTGCCAGGAAGTCCTTAGGCTACCCTAGTGCTCCCTCAGGTCCCCTATGACCCCAGGCCACGCTAGCGTGAAAAAGGGACACATTTCTTTTTAATCCATTTCAGGGCTCTCTCTGGGAGGGTTGGGGTGCGTCATACCTATTCAGAGGTCTTCCAGCTAGGATGGGGTAGGGTGAACTTGTGAGAATGGCCTGGAGCAGGCCCAATGCTGCTTTTGGGGGTCAGCATCCAGTGTGAGATACTGTGTATATAAACTATATATAATGTATATAAACTGGGATGTAAGTTTGTGTAAATTAATGGTTTATTCTTTGCAAATAAAGTGGCCCCCATTCTTGAAATTAACTAGAACAGTTTCTGTTTGTTAGGTGCTTCTTTGCAAATGATGTTACACATCAGCTAGAGGAAAGTCCAGGCCACCCATTCCAGAGGGAGCCCTAGAGGGGAGGAGAGTCTGCCAGGGACCGTGGTATAAACCTGTACTCCCAGCACTTGGGAGCTGAGGCAGGCGGCTTGCAAATTGGAGCACAGCCTGGGCAACTGAGTGACACCTTATCCCAAGAAAAGGATTGGCACATCACTTGGTGCACTTGGTTCCCCTGTGGTGTGTGGGAGTCTACATTTCCAATGCGAACATCGAACAACCTCTCTGTGCCCCCAACCAAATGTCCCATCCCTGTCACCTTTGCTTCTCTGGAACCGTACGTCTGGGAGGCTAGATGGCCTACCAAAAGGGCTATTGTCCTGGAGCAGAGCTGTGCCACGTGGCCCCACCTACGACATCAGACCTAGAGCCAAAACAGCTGGGAACTGTCCAGAATTCAGCTCTTCACTAAGATATTGTCTCAGTTTGCAAATAAAGAGTAGCTGGCCCAAGCCTGTTGGCAGCCCACTCTGGTTCCCAGTGCTGTACACTTGGCATTCTTCCGAGCTGCCTCCATTGCTTGGCCCCATCCTCTGCTCTGTATGGAGAAGCTCCATGGAGCCTAAACTATGAAAAGGGGTCATGGGAAGATAACTGGAGAGCAGCTCAGACAGTTCCAGGGGCAGTGCTCACAGTCCCAGCAGCATTTGTCCCCACTGTATAGGAGCAGAGTGTAACCCTTAAGCAACACACACTGGCCTGGCACAAATCTGCAGTTTCCAGGTACAAATGGACTGCATGGTGGAACCCAGTCTGGTCACCCAGCTGCCTTAAAGAAAATTGTTTTTTGTTTTTTTTTTAAGCCTGTTATAAGAATGTTGCAGACTGTCTAAAAACACCTTAGGGCATAGCTCATAGCCTCAGCATGTACAAGGCCCTGTGTTCCGTCCCCAGTACCAGAAAACAACAACACTTCGTGGGTGCTCAGGGAAAATGTAATCACAAGGCTCGAGAAGCAACAGGAAAAGAAGAGTAGAGGTCAGACTCTAGCTCCCGCGAGGCAAGCACCCAGGGCAGAGGCAGCATGTCATGTCATGGTAAGTACACAGTGTTTTCTAAAGCAAACTGATAGATAAACCATTGGACTGAATGGCATCCACCCAAGAGGGATGGAACAAGAGGCACATGGGCCAAATTGTGTAACTTCTCGTTACAACAAGCAATGGGCTAAGAGTCTGAAGGAGAGTTCTTTATGGCCACTCCATGCCAGGTAACTCGTCTGACACTCAAAAGGGCAGAAACAAGGCCAGGCAAGCACAATCCTTGCTGGAATAAAGACAGGAAATGAGGCCTGAGCCTGGCCCAGCTGTTAGCCTTATGCAGTACAAACCTGAGAGGACTAAGGCTGGCAGAGGGGTATTAATAAACTCTTGACACAAGATCCTACGCTGTGTAATTCCTTTGAAAAACTGAAACTTATGGCATTGTTTGCTCAGGGACAGGAAATAAGCGAACTGCTCAAAAGACAATTTTGTGGCCTGGGAGATAGCTCAGCAGCATGAACACCTGCCTGGCAAGCACAAGGTCCCTAGTTTGATGGATCCCTAGTACTGCAAAAAGAAAAAAAAAATTGTGTAGCTCCTTGGTTTACGAAATCCAATATCATTTGACCTTTGAGATAAACAGGAGAGGGATTATTAGTCCCCTTTGACAGATAAGGAAATTGAGGCTCAAGTGACCGGCTACCCTCAAAGTTGCATGACTTGAAGGTGGTGGAGCCTGAACTCAGCTCACCAGTTCTTGAGGCATCTGATCCTGCAAGTGTCTCCTTGCTATGAAATGAAGATGTATGGGGGGCAGAGAATGGAAGATATATGTCCCTATAGCCCCCCAAGCAGACTCATTGGGGTGTACTCAATATCACAAGATGGGCATTTTATTTTGTGCACTGGTTTCCTCAATTCTGGTTGCTCCCGTGAGCGAGCCAGGGCCCTTGTCCCTTAGGACCTTTTGAGGCCACCTTCTCAAGGAAAAGGTAAAGAGCTAAGAGAAAAACAGAAGTGAAAAGAAATGGATACAACACCAACCAGATTGGCAGCCTCTCCCCATGGTGAACACTGGTCATATTAGCAGTGGGAGCCCAAATGAAATTTGTCCTGTGCCCGCCAGTTCTGCACTTTCCAGCAAGGTTGTGAGGCTCCCAGAGATGTGTGTCAAAGTATCTCCAGCTCCTGGTTCTCTGAGATGCCAAACTTGGTCTTATGCTCATCAAACAATTTACGTAGGGCATCAATGTACAGTGCGTGGTATTTGGCCACATCCTCCTGACTTGGGTTCTCAATCTTGGGCATTGGTAGAGGCTCCCCAACTGCCAGGGAACACAGAGAAGGCAAAAGGAAAATCAGAGTAGCTCACTGCCGCTAGTGGGCTTCAGGCCTCAAGCCCACCCTCTCCCCACCCACCTCTCATTTCAGCCAGCTTCCCTGCCTCTGCACACAGCCAGAGGTAAGGGTAAGCCCGAACCAGATACTGGATCCCAAGCCCAGGGTGCCCACAGAAGGGCCCACTTACCAATGGTGGTTATAGACCTCGAGTAGGGCAGAAAGCCCCAGGAGTTCTTGGTGAAGCCACGCCCATAGAAAGCACAAGGGTAGATGTGCACGAGGCTCTGGAACCACTTCTGGAAGTAGCTCACCAAGCTCCCTGGAGCAAAAATGTGCTGATCATAGAGATCTGTCTCCCCAAAGGCATAGGCAGGGATCAGAGCCACCCTGCGGAGGGAAAGATGTCCTTCAATGCCCAGAAAAACAAGGACCCTGCTGACTGGCAGACACGTTGACCACCACTGGACTCTAGGTCAGCTGAGTCTAGATCCAGCCTGGGGGTGGGGGTTTCTTTGGCCTAGGCCAGGCTACCTGTGGGGACAAAACAGCGGCAAACTGATGGAAGGAAGCCTGGGACACTCCTGCAAACCCCCAGGCATGAGTCACAGTATGACAAGACCCAAGGGCCACATCATACGACTTCCCTTTTCCCACCATGTTTCACTTGAACTAGGGTGGTAGCCAACCCCCATGTGTAAAGGAACTGGCCCAGGTTAGAGGTGGAGGACAGTGAGGCTTGGCCTTGAATGCTGTTTTCATGAGCAGAAATGCCTCTAGGACCTGGCCCTGCTTCTGCTCCAACCCAGAAGTGGCTTTCTTCCGGCTCTCTTATTTATTTTAAATTGACAAAAATCATATATGTTTGTGATGGATATAGTTCACAGTAATGGATCATATACTTCGCCCTCCTCCTGCTCCTTCTGCGCCTTTAGATACTATTTCTTCAAGACTTCTTCATTCACCACTGGCCTTTTGGATCCTCCACCACCCACTTGACCAGAGTTGTCCTTACCCATGCCGAAGCGCCACACGCACAAAACCGTATCTGTTTTTCAAGACCAGGCTGGAAGATCCGGGCAGGCTGTATCTGCACTCAGCCAGGCCACCGACCACCACAATGAGCATGTTCCCTTTGCCCTTCTGGGTAAGCAGAAAGTCCATAGATGATTGGCTCACAGAGCAGAGCCCTGGGGGGCAGAAAAAGCCAAGACATCATTGGCCGCTTCCCAAGCATCCTAACATTCCTCCCTTCATCTGTCCCTCTTCAAAGGAGGGGGACAGCAAGGAGCCCCCTGTCAGCGAGGTGAGCCAAAGGCAGCCAGAGTGAATCAGAGTTGGCCTTGCTCTTACCCTTCCCCCCAACTTTGAGCCAACTTACCTGTAGACATTACATAGTCTCTGAAGAAAGGTACCCAGAAAAAGGCTCCTAGTGTGAGTGGATAGGCGGTGATACCAGGAAAGATCTTGGAGAAGCCTGTGGCTTCAGTGGCAAAATTACCAAAACACGCATGAGACATGAGCCCATGGGGGTGGCAAGCAAGGATGTAGTTGTGGCTGGGAGAAATATCATGAGTCTTCCGGAGCTGTAAAGGAAAGTATAGTTAGGGAGTGTTATAGCCAGAGAAGAGACCTCTTTACATCAGAGATCTGGAAGGGAAAGGGCTGCTGGTCCCACTTTGCAGGTTGGGCAATGTCCAGGTGTGGTGGGGGAGAAGTACCCTCATAGGCCTCCATGACCCAATTGCTGGCACCAGAATCATGGCTGAGCTGGTAGACAGCTGAGGCTCAGAGCTACTCACCTTGATAGGAAAATAATTGCAGTAGTGTCTCCACAGTCTCCATCGCCTGACACAGTTGAATCGGCGGCCACCTGTAAGCAGTGCAATGCAACCAGGCTTTATTCAGCCCCCGTGTCCTGGGCCATGCCTTCTGGGCCTGCCACAGGGTCCTCTCACCCCTTGCACTTTCCCAGTCTCTTAAGTGATAACCAAATTGGGCATGTCCAGGCCAGCTTACAACAGGCCAAGCTTGGGTGCCCCTCCCCTAGCCCACTCCACTTCAGATTGGGTGGCCTTTCCAACACCTTAAAACGGCCATTTCCCTCAGCATCTCTAACCCAGGGGGGACAGCCTGAAAGGCTGCCTGGGAATTGGCCAGAGTCTCTCAGAATCAAAAGGAGAGGAAAGGTGGCATGTGGTAACCCAACCCAGTAGGGCTCTTACCTCGCTCAGGGGTCTTCCAGTCAAAAGCCAGCCAGATGAAAAGGAGCACAGTGACAAACCAGTATGATGTGAATGCCAGTAGGTAGAGGTTGACAAGGATCACCGTGGTTACTGCAGGGAGCCCAGCCCAGAGTGAATGGATTGTGAACAGCCATTCACACTGACCTTCTCTCCCGAGTTCTGCCATCCCATGGTCACACATGCTCAGCCAAGACTGCTCACTGCTTGCTCTCCCCCGCCCTCGAACATGGCCCACATGCCCACATGCCAGCCTCCCTCTCCGCTCTGGCCTTGGGACCCAGACTTAGGTCCAGAAGGCAAGGTGTTTTCCTGTCCAACCAAGCTTCTCACCCTGAGCCCCCTGCCCTCAGGACCTGCCCTAGCAACTTGCTAAGTTCTGAATGAATGTAGGGTGCTTAAAGGCAAGGAGCCACTGGTGGCCACCAGAGTTTGAGGGTCCTCAGACAACTTTGTTCCAACTCATGTTCGCTGCATCTTCTCTGGAGATCATTGGAGACACAAGAGAAGGCAAAAACTCACCTCCAACGCAGTTGGGTGTGCAAAGAAGGCAAACAAGAAACAGTAAAACACAAATGAAACTAGAATAATGTAGTGTGCTGCATTAAGCTCCAGGAAAATAGAAAGGTCTAGATTAGAGTACAGGAAAGAGTGAACAGAAATGAGCCATGGGAACTAGAGTTCACTTGGAATTATGACTGCAGGATTAGTTGAATTTCTGCCAAGGAATTAGGAATGTAGGATCCCACTCCTGCCTTAAACAGCTAGTCAGTGGGAGGATTATTCTCTAAAACAAGTGAACCAAAGAGGTTCTAGATTCAAATACAGATGGTCTTCAACTTATGATAGTTTTGCCTATGGTGTTTCAACTTTATGATGGTGCAAAAGTAATGTGTGTTCAGTAGAAATCACTGTAAATACTGCATTGGAATCTTTTTCCTGGGCTAGCAATACCCAGCACCATGCTGTTTCACATGCTAGGTGGGAGAAATGAGCGATTTCCATCCTAACGATAAGTGATTAATACTATGTGATATACTGTATTGCTAAATTGTAATGTTCTGTAGGTTAGATGTACTCATAAACTTTCAATTTATATTTTCAACTTATGCTGGGGTTATTAGGACATGACCCCATCATAGTGTAAGGAACTTCTACAGACATGGTTAAAATATTCTATAGGAAGCCAATTTTTTTTTTTTTTTGAGGAAGTCAAATTTTAATCAAGTATGAAAGTAGAATACCAACAATCTCAGAACTACTCAGTCTCAGATAATTGGTCTTCCATCTCCCTTTCTCAGAAAACTACTAGAAAAAGTGTTTCACCAAAATGAAGTGATAAATTTGGTGCAGTGGTGCACATCTTTAATCCCATCACTCAGGGAGACTGAGGCAGGAGGATCACAAGTTTCATGCCACTCTGGGCATCTGTCTCAAAATAAAAAAGCTAAATAAAAGGGACTGGGGACATAACTGAGTGGGAAGATCATGTGTTCAATCTCCAGTACCACAAAAACAAATAAATAAATGAGGCATAACACCCCCGCCACACACACACACACACACACACACACACACACACACACACACA
>PVKN010013197.1:0-20123 GCA_004027915.1 Capromys pilorides | reverse complement strand
TTTTTTTAATTTTATTTATTTATTTATTTGTTTGCTTGTTGTGTTTGTTTGTTTCTTTATTCATTTTGTGGCTGGCTCAGCCTGCCCTGGTGGTGGCGCTGGCGCAGCATGTGGTGCCGGGGATCGAACTGCAGTCCCCGCAGTTGCCTGAGCCCTCCTAAGCAGGTGCTTTAGACCACTGAACCATCTCGCCGGCCCCTGAAATATGTATCTTAAAGCAGATGAGCCAATAAAAAGTCCATGTTTCCAGGTGTGATGGCATATAATACCATCACTCTATGCAGATGAAACAGGAGGATCACCAGTTTGAGTCTGGTATGGGAAACTTGGTAAGACCATTTCTTAAAATAAAAAAAGGGCTAGACTATAGTGCAATATGAAGGCAAATAATCCCTAATACGCAAAAGAAAAAAAAAAAGCTGGGGAAGCTGGGGGTGTAGCTGAGAGGTACTTACCTAACCCATGAGGCCAGGGATCCATCTCCAGCACTGTATATATATACACACACACACACACACACACACACACACACACACACAAACCTGACACAGACACTCTAACTCAAATTAAAAAGGGATAAAGGTAGAATTCAGGTCAACCATTCTACTGAAAATAGACACTCAAAGATAGAAAGGGATTCCTTACCGAGGGCTTCCAAACGCTCAGTTTGCTCTTCTCTCCATTTACGGATACTTTCAGGTTCTGATTGCAATCGATCCACTTGTGAAATAGCTGCGTAACTGTCTGTTGGGCCATTACTCTCCTTAATAAAAAACACAACTGTGCTTTATCAGTGCCCCAAGCTTCCTGAAACATGCTTCCTAAAAACTAAACCTATGGTTACACGCAGCACCAGGTGGCTGTTGTAAAACATTAGAAGATTACCTTAACAGCCACAATACAACCTTATGTGCCAATAGAGCACTTTCAGCATCACGGCACTGAATTTTACAATCTCTGGAGGAAGAGTAGCTGTTATCTTACCTTTTAACATGTGGGACTTAAGTGGAAAGGCTGGGGGTGAGTAGGTAACAGATATATTAGAAAATGGTTGGCAGTTTACTTTCTCATCTGACAGATTATGTGATACCTTCAAAGTCAACAAAGTACACAGCAAAGCAAGTCTAGAGTCTAAAAATTCTAAATATTATTATACCATCTATTAAACAGGCCATTTAAAACCACCTAATCACAGTACACAAAATTTTAAGGAGTCCAAAAGAAAATATATTACTATAGTCAAAGAGAAAAATGTATTATTACTATAGTCAGGGAGAAAAAGATAAAAAGGCAGGCAAATATTGGGGGAGGATGGACTCTTTACAGTAAGATCTGGAAATCAACAGACAACCTGATAAACAGGTTGATGCTCATTTCTGAAGCCTTATACCTTTTGTTGAGCTAGGGAATATCATCTAATTAACCTCACTAGATTATAAACAAAGATGGAAAGAAAATTATCTGGTAATTCTCTTATGACAGTGTTTGACATGGTACACAGCAGCGTTTAAATTGGCTATTGTCATCACTGGTAAGGGTTATTTCTTGAGCAGAAATGTGATTAACACTAGGGTCAGGTCAGTAACATCTTCAGGGTTCTCTTGCTAATGATGTGACCTCTTTTTGAATTCTTCCAATTTGAGAGTTAATATACCAGCAACTAATACATACAGGAAAGTAAAAGGACCGGCTTTTCTTTATAACACAGTCAACTGCAATTATAGGAAAGGAAAGCTCTCAACCATTATCATTAAGCATAATGTACTCTATACCTGGTAGTATTCTCCATTCATCACTCCATCAACAGCATCTGCAAGATAAGAGATTTCAGTCTGTCAGTCAGGGCTGACCAAATGCTAGGTCAAAGGATTATATGGTGGAATTACTGTATGTTGTATATACTGACAGCTACTAAACACTAGCCATGTACATCGGTACTACACATAACCATTTTTTTATTGAATGAAACTAAGATTCACTTACATACAAATGACAGCTACTGTAACTTCATCAAAATGTGGACAACCTGTTCCTTACCTCCCAAGTTCAAAACCTTTTAAGATTCTGGATTTTGGTTTAGAGAGATGGCAAATGGAAGCCTGGCAGAAGAGTCACAACAGAGCAAGTGTTTCTCTGGGAAAGAATAGGACAAAGTCTAGCCCGGAATCATCAACAGTGAGCAAAGCCACAAGCTTCACTTTCAAACCAAGGTGCTTTCTTGAGTTAGGATTCTACGCTACTGCTGCCTAAGTTTGGTACATAGGCATCTAAAGGTGAGAAATTCTGTTAACTGCTCTAGCTCAGTGATAGCCAACGTTTTGGAGCTTTCAATGATAACGAACAGCCCACTGCAGCATGCATGCCACACAGCTGCCGCTACTGCCATTAGCCCAAAGCAATCATGATGTGAGCATGCCAAATTAAGTCAATGTTTATAAGTATCTAAGATAGAAAACTACTCGAAGTATGAGGTGCAGTGCTTTCTGGCACATTAGCTATTCATGGTCTAGAGGAGAAAGTCTATCTCAAAAATAGTTCTCCTTTAATTAAGGTTTATACATCCTTTACCCATTTAATACAAAGGTCCCATGGACCAAACCTAATTTAAAACACATAGGACTAAATAATTTTTTTTTTTTTTTTTAATCAGGAGTTCCAAGAAAGGTCTGGAGAGGGCTGCATGTCCCTCTGGAGGATCTGCGCGACTCCTTTTGAAAGCCTTAATGTAAAACTCTATTGATATACTTTACTGGTTTTGCCAATTTGCTACCTACTGTGCAGAACCTCTATAGTATCTTATTCTCAATTTTTAAAAATTTCAGTGACTTTCTTATTGCACAAGGGAGAAAGAAATGAACCTAAAAGATACAGGAGCCCAGGTAACAACAGAAATGCCAAACAGCACAGGCAGCCATTGTGAGACTCTCATTAGGCGCCCCATGGAAGCACCAGTTCAAAGTTTTGGTTTTCGGGTTTTTTTTTTTTGTACAGGGTCTCACTATGCCACTCGGACTCAGAATGATCCTCCTGTTTCCTGCCTCCAAAGTGCTGGGATTACAGACATGCGCCACAGCGCCCGGACTCCATCGCAGGCTCAGTGTGCTCCAGAACAGGGCTGGCATGGAAGAGGAGCCAGGAATTGAACCCTGGCCTCTGCGCTTCCCTAAGCAAGGGTTTAGTCCACTGAGCTACACCGCCAGGAAGCAGTTCAAAGGTTTGAGTTGGGGGACTCTCAGCCTTGGCTTTCCCTCCAAAGAAAAGATTCCATCACACCACTTCCCTGGCTTTCTTCATTTTCAGCTAATTAAACCCAAGTTGAATTGCCTAAGACCTCATCAATTCTAACATTTATTCTTTTACTTTTCAAAAATTCCTCCTTTGGCTTTGAGGCTATTGGAAATTTTTATAGATTATTTCCCCACCATGCTCTTGATACCAAAACATGCTTTTTTAAAAAAAGAAAAATGGAGACAGTAATGTCATCACTCATCCCACCAGTTCATTACTTTTTTTTCCTTATGATAATGGGAATTGAACTCGGAGCCTTTGCATTGAGCTATATCCCCAGTCTTTAAAAAAACAAAAACCTACAAAACAAAAAACTATATTTTTATTTTGGGTCAGGGTCTCACTAAGTTGCCCTGGACTCAAACCTGAGACCTACCTGCCTTAGCCCCTCAGTACTGGAATTAGAGGTATATACCATGCCCAATGAAACAGTATGTATTTAATGACATTTATTTTGTTGTTGTCTGATAATATAAAGAAAAACAGTAAATGCATGTGAAATGCGCCTATAAAAAGCGGTGGTAAGGGCCAGGGAGATAGCTCAGTAGAATAACCACTTGCCTGGCAAGCACAGGGTCCTGAGTTCAATTCCCCGTGGTGGTGGTGGTGGGGGGGGGCAATGACGGTGCTGAGGTCAGGTATATAGCTCTGTGCCTGGTAGGTGCAAGGTCCTGAGTTTAACTCCTCAGCACCAAAACAAACAAAACCCACAGGTAGCACAAATAGACTATAGCTCACTAGAGTGCCCCCAGGTTCAGTCCATAGCAATGACCCCTATTATGGTCTGTGCCTAGCTGTCCCCCCAAAGCCTCATGCCTTCATGAGGCACCTTCTGGAGTTTGTGATCCCCCCCCCCGCCCCATTTAGGACAGGGTCTGCAGGGTGTACAAGGTCTCGCTATGTAGATCGGACTTGTAGTGATTCTCCTGTTTTCAGCCTCCCAAGTGCTGGGATTACAAGCACGCACCACCATGAGCAGTCTCCACTGACTGAACCTCCAGCCTGGCCACACAAACCCTGGTCACTGGCTCTACCTAAGCAGGTGTTTTACTCTGCTGAGCTATCAGGCCCGCCCTCCTGATTAATTCTTGTGTGTGTGTGTGTGTGTGTGTGTGTGTGTGTGTGTGTGTGTGTATTTTTTTGTTTTCATTGACTGGGATTTAGAGCAAGGGATGGGAAATGTCACCTTGAGGCACTCCCTGCTCCTGCCCCCGCCAGGGAATGTCCATTCTAATCCTCCTGGGATGTTCTTTGCTTTTTCTTTTTTTTGGTACTGTCCTTGCTGGCAGCAGTCTCCTCAGGCCCACTACTGATTGGCTCTTCCTTAGAAGAAAATTTTCTTTTTCTTAGGGACACTTTTGGCTGCTTCTTGATCCAATGCTGGGAGTGCAGGTGTGAGGGATACCCTCTGGCCCTGAGGTGGGTAATCTGCATTACAATGTAAGGATGGGAGAGAAGCTGGCTAGCTGCCCCCTCCCTTTGCTCTTGCTCTTTGCTGCCATGAATGGCTGCTCTGTGCCAGTACCACTCTGTCTTGGAGCCAGCTCAGTATGGATTGAAACCTTCACTGTGAGCTAAACAAGTCTTTCCTTCCTCAATTTGGAGTGTTGGGTATTTTGTTCCAGCAAAGAGAGGAGTAACTGAGACAGCCGCCCACCAAAAATAATGCTAACCCTGAGGAAGTCAGGATGCCAGTGTGTCTATTAATTTTATACACAATTACAAAACCTAAGCACAGAGCAACCCACCTAGGCACTGATCTGTTCTCAATGCTGATTTTATGGATCTTATGCCAACATACCTCCCCCCATTTTTCCTGACCTGATTTCTCTGTTGTATGTTCATGTTTTGCTTCTTTTTTCTGGTGCAGGGGATGGAAGCCAAGGCTTCGCACTTGCTAACAACAACTCTCGTGCTTTATGAGAGTACAAAAATGATTTTTTTTTTCTTTTCTTTTTTTGAGACAGAGTCTAACATGTATCCCAGGCTGGCCTTGAGCTTGCAGTGAGCCTCCTGCCTCAGCCTCCCAAATGCTAGGATTATAGGTATGCAACACCACGCCCAGCTATCCCTTTTAAATTTTTTTTTTTTTTTTTTTTTTTTTTTTGAGACATGGCTTTGCAGTGTAGCTCAGGCCAGCTTCAAACTCAGGATCCTTCTGTCTCAACCCCTCAACAAAAATGAAATTTTTTACAGATTTTTGCCAATGACCTTTTACTACTTCATGATGTTTACGTGCAATCAAAATAAAAAATTACTGAACATTCCACTAAGTTTTAGAAATACAAAGTTAAAAAAAAAGAAAGAAAAAAGAAAAAGAAAGCACTTTGGTGGCACATCAACTGCTCCTCTACAATAAATTGATAAAGTACTGCAAAGTCATAGGCTATATATTTTAAAAACATCTTAAATACCATCTCTGAGTATTCTGTTAAATATTTGCTAAATCCATGTAGCGAAGAAGCTGGGGTTGCACCAGTCACAACAAAGATAACGTTGACATGTGATTTTTCCTCTTTAAGGAATTTAATTTTGCTCATTCTTTTTGCTATCACTTGATCTCTAAGTAGTCTCTCATATTGTAAATATTATCTCCCTCTTGTCTTTTAGTTTGCTTTATGGTATTTAATACCTATGAACTTTTTTGTATGTAGCCACTATCAATTTTTTCTTTATGGGGGCCAGGCAGATAGCTCCGTGGCACAAGTGCCTGCCTGGCAAGTACAAGGTCATGAGTTTGAACCCTGGTCAAGGGAAAAAAGAAAAAAAAAAACTTTCCTTTGATTGCTGTACCTGCTTTTATGCTGAAGGTCTTTCCTACTATAAGGTAAATATTCACTTTTCCTCTTTTTTGGAGGGCGGGAGGACTGAAAATCCAACTGAGGACCTGGTTCTTGCCAGGCAGGCACTTGTGCCACTGAGCTATATCCCCAGCCCCTCATCTGGTAATTTTAAAAATGCCTCTCTTTAATCCATCTAGAATTTATTTTTATGTAATTTTAAATCCTACGATCTACAATGGCTATTATGACCAAGTCTACATTACGGTTAATATATTACAGCTAACATACCAACTCTCCAGTTAATATATTCCAGCCCAGGAATGTTATTCAGAAGGATAAACATTGATCACTACTTCATACACAAAACTAGAAACAACTCTCACCTAGTATCTCCTAAATTATGTATTGCTTGTCCTTTAGGTCACTGAAAACTCATCCACATCCATTGTTTGGGATGTGCTCTCAGATTTTTATCACTATAGTATTATCATTTTTTTGTTTTTTTGAGATAAGGTCTCACTCTGTAGTCCAGATTGGCCTTGAAATCACTATGTAGCCAGGCTAGCCTTGAATTTGTGGCAATCCTCCTGCCTCAGCCTCCTGAGTGCTGGGATTACAGAGTGTGCCCAACTTATACTGACAGTCTTTGTTGTTGTTATTTATTTATTTTATGGCTGGCTCAGCCTGCCCTGGTGGTGGAGCTGGTGAAGCATGTGGTGTCGGGGATCGAACCACAGTCCCTGCAGTTGCCTGAGCTTTCCTAAGCAGGCACTTTAGACCACTGAACCATCTGCTGGCCCTATACTGACAGTCTTTAATTAATTAATTAATTAAGTTATTTATTCTTGCAGAACCGGGGATTGAACTCAGGACCTTGCACTTGCCAGGCAGGCACTTGTGCCCCTGAGCTATCTCTCCAGCCTCTATACTGACATTCTTATATGAATCAACTGACCATGTCAAAAGATAGTCCATTGGTACAGAACCATGTAGGGCCCTTATTCGGACAACTGAGCTAAAAAACTTAATGATCCAGAAGTAAACTTTCTAGGGTATCTTAGAAACTCCAGAAACAAACAAGGACCAGAGTAAGTTTCCAAAGAGGAAAGGCTGAAACCCACCTTCAACTTGCCATGTTCCCCAAATATTTGAAGTCAGGCAGACCTAGGTTTGATGGAGCCACTAATTAGCTTATAATCTTAGAAACACTTTTTTTTTTTTAAAATGTATTTACTACAGCGTCTCACTACACAGGTCGGACCTGTAGTGTTTGCAGCCTCCTAAGAGCTGGGATTATAGGCGTGCAGCGCCATGCAGTTTTAATCCCAGTCTCAGTGCGCCCTAGGGGTGAGGCCGGCAGGGCATGCCGGGGATCGAACCCCCAGCCCTGCGTCTGCCTAAGCAGGTGCTTTAATCTGTCGAGCTGGCCCAGAAACACTGCTTAACTAAAACAGTGACCCCATTCTCACCTGAATGATGGCATAACCACCCAACTTACAGAGCATATAAATGTACAGTGCACTTAAATACTATGTGTCAGATTTCCCTAAATTTCTCTCTACCACTGCTACCAATAAAATTCCCCTTCCATTCATCCACCTGTTTTCTCCTCCAAGAAAAGACTTGTCAGAAACACAGTTACCAGTGCCTTGCTGCTACTTCTCCCCTTAGCTCCCTTACCACTGCTCCTGTTCTGCCCACACCCAGAGGGGCAGCTCTGCTCTACTGGCCCTGCCTACTTCTTGACCACCCTGAACTGCTCAGTATCCCCCAAGCCACTGCACCCAGCTGACTACCTCCTGCCCTTAAACTTAAGTCTCTTCTCTGGATCATCTAACAATGGAGGGAGTCATCCAAGGCTCAGGAGCCACCCAACGCTTGGTTCTGTTCTGCCTGTGCCTATTTTCTTGGGAATTCCTGCACCTCAAAGCTAATAAACTCCTTCATCCTGCCCTCCAAAAATAACATCATCAAGGATACACTGTTTACATCAGTAAGCATTTTACCACTCTTTAATGTGATCCTAAAAACACCATATAGCATATACTATGTGCCTTTTATTGAGAAGAAAAGGCTGTAATGGTAGTTATACAAATTGCTTAAGACCACAAAGCTGTACCCACAATCAAATAGCTGGATGAGGTGGTAAACATCTGTAATCCTAACACCTGGGAAGCTGAAGCAGGAAGATTGCCAAGAGTTTGAGTCCAGGCAGAGCTGCATAGTGATTTCAAGACCAGCCTAAAGTGCATAATGAAACCTTGTCTCAAAAAGACAAAGGAACACTCAAGCAGCATAGGGTTGCACAGAACCCTACCAATAGGGTGACAAGGGGGTGGGGGCTGTGAGCAGGTGGAGACCAACAAGTTCTCAAATCCAAAAGGGAAGTGCTGACCGTTGCACTACTACCAACCTCAACCACACAGTCACGGATCGAGCCTTACGTCGCTGAATGCTTAGTTCATTAAGAACGCCTTTCCCAGGAACTAAGTCAGCAATCATCCCCTTCCTTCCCTTTGCGGAAGGGGTGATACACTAAGGGCTCCACTCTATTTTCTTCCTTTTACCTTCCCAAACTGTTACACATACAGAACGCTTCTGTTGCATTTCTTTGCCAAATATATGAACATCTGCTATGTGCCAGACACCCTGGCAGACACAAAAGTGAGTAAGAATAACATTATTGGGAGAGAGAGCTCAGTGGACTAAGCACCTGCTTAGACTAGCACAGGGACCGGTTCAATCCCTGGCTCCACATGCCTTGCAGGTCCCGCCTCCAGATGTACTGAGCCAGCACTGAGTCCAGGCCTGGTGGCATGAGCCTGTAATCTCAGCGCTGGGGAGGCTGAAAACTGGAGGATCACTACAAGTTCGAGCTGAATTGTGTGACCATGTACCAAACACACACACACAGAATAACATTATTACTGAATCTGGACAGCCTTCTAACTCTGGGTCTTGTTTCTCCCAGTTCTGTCCTAGCCAAAACAGTTGCTGTGCTATTCTTTTATCCCACCATACCTTGGCTAAAACACCTGCAACAGAATGTGCAGTCTAAAGCTGTTGAGCTGGACAGAATTGCTCATCACATAAGGCATGCTTGAGGGGAGCATGGCACTCTGCCATCTATTAAAAGTCAGTTCTGGACACAAGGGTTTATAAAAGAAGGTGAGAAATAAACGATAGAAAAAATTTTTTTTAAAGTGGGGCAACTTGAGGCTCGTCTATTAATACATACTTTTTTTCTGAAGCAAGCTCCCTCTTTACAATTCAGTTTTCTCTTCTACTAAATGTAAGGGGCAAATTAAGGATCTAAAAAGTAAGAACGTTTCTTTGGTAAATGTTATAGACTATCCAACAACCCCCCCTCCCCCAAAAAAAAGCTCCTCATCACTTAACACCAACTTCAACTTCCAGTTTCTTTCCCAGTTCTAAGTTGCTTTGTATAAATCGCATACTGAGGTTTACAATATGTTTTTCTGGGGAGCTGGTTTGCTTAAGTGGCTTAAGAGGTGGCATAATGCAGTATAAAAACTCAAGAGACTGCAAACTACTCTTACTTCCCGCAAGATTTTGCCTGCCTGGCATAGAAACTCAGGTGTTTCAAATACACTCAGAACACTATTTCACCATAGCCCAAGTCCCCAACATTCTTTAAGGCCTCAAGTCCCACCTCTTACTCTCATCTGGCCCCTCAAGGTTTGAGTTTAGGGTCGTACACACCTTCTCCTGTGCTCTAATAGTGCCCCTTTTGCCTTTAGTTGGAATATCTTATTAAGTAAATCAAAAGTCACTTTCTTCTAATTTTCTATACTACTGAACAGGTATTTTCCACTGCCCCCAAGCATCACACGAAGGCAAGGCTTTCAAAGGTCAGCCTGTCATTCTACCACCCCCACCTTCCGCCTCTTGAGTTCGGCTGGGGAAAGGCCACACAGCATGCATTCTCTTCTCCCCCCACCACCAGCGATTGGCCCAGGCTAATCTTGGGTTCTTCTTAGGCAGTTGTGCTTACCAAAGCTGTTCCCGGAGGAAGAGCTCCTCCACACACTCACCAGTGGTAAATCCCAGCCCCCGGTCGGGCGTCTCTTTCTGCAAGGCTCGAGCCTCTCTTGAGTTCTCACTCTTTCCGTTCCTTCCCATGGCCCAGCACCTAACTTACACTGCCGGTTTTGTTACTAAGGGCTCAAAACCGATACGACGATTCCTTTCTCTCCACCCTTCCCAGTAACTGGTTCTTTCTAGGCTCAGAGTTGCCTTTAAATATGAACCCAACCGCACCAATGCGGCGGCTTCAGAGACCTGGCTTCACGCACAGCAAGCGCCCGGAGAAAAGTTGCCCCCGGGCTCCCTCGGGGCCCGCCCCGCACGGCCGCCCCGCTCCCACCGGCTCCCCGCCCCGCCGCGCCCCGCGCCCCGCAGCAGGGCTCGCGGCGGGCTGCCCGGGCCCCCGCTCCCGCCGGGGCTCATTTCCTCTCTGTGGTCCTCCCTAGCCTGTGGCTCGGCGCACAGCGCGGGCCAAACGGAAACTCTCGGGGGCACTCGGGCCGAGTTTCCGCACAGCTCCTCCCGCCCCGGCGCGCCTGCACTCTCACCCGGAGCCCCCGGCGGCTCGCCGTGGGGCTGGGGCCCGGGAGCGCCGCCGTCCAGGATAGCAAAGGCCTCGTCGTTCTCAATGCCCGCAATCTCGCTTTCCTGCTGCGCCAGGAAGGCCGCGGCCGGGTCCTCCTCGCCCGCCAACCCGTTCCCCAGCGCTGGGCCGGCGGGGGCGCCGAACGGATCTAGCTCAGCCATGCGGGCAAGTCACTGGCGCCGACACCAACGCGGAGTCCCAGCGACCGACACACGCACACCACGCCCGGCAGCGGCCGCTGTGCTGGCGACTACCGTCCGAGAGCGAGCCGGAGGGGCGGAGCGGGCCAGAAGCTAGAAACGGAAGCCCGGACGCTATATCCGGTTGATCCGGGCCGCGCGGGAGAGCCGGAACCGGGACAGCCAATCCGCTGCGGGCAGCTGCCCAATCAGCGGGCGCTCGGGAGGGCCCGGGGACAACTCGTGACAACCGGGCGGGCGCCCCCCACGCTGGCCCCGGCAGGCGGAAGTGCGGGTCCCTTACGGTAACCTCGTTGCCGCGGCTCCCGGTGCTGGGCTGTGGCTGCCCCCGGCTTCTGGTGCTGCGAGGTGGCGAGGCCAAAGTTCCCTGATGTTTTTAAATGGGGAAAGCCCTGCACTGCCTCCCTCCTGGGATTATTGGAAGACTGATCCTTTTATGGACATGGACAGGGTTTATTTTTATTTTCAAAAAATCTTAACTCACATAGTCTAAGAAATTTGTTCTTTTGGGCTGGCCGATTTAACATAATTCAGTTCCACCCTGAATGTTCTCACCTGTATTTCCAACTGAAATGAGAGGAGTGCAAGTTCTGCATCACAAGCCCGTTTGACTTTGGGGAGTTCAGGGCTAACTGGGTCTAGCGGCCGACTTAGCGAGACCTGCTCTTAAAAACAATAAAAACATCATTTCTTTTTGAGACAGGGTCTTGATATGTAGCTCAGGCTGGCCCAAAAGCCTGAGAGAAAGAAGAATGCATCTTCTTTGGCAAAGCACTTGAAGCCAGTACTGTATCCCATTTCGGAAATAAAGGTTTCTAGGAGTGAAAGATTCTATAGGAATCACCTGCTTCATAGTAACCACGCTGGTGTACCAGGGATTCAGTTGCTTAGGGAGTCTGGCCAAGAGGAAACCCAGATTTCTTGGGACTTCCTTGATAGTTCTAGTAACAGACCCTCCTATGTACAAACTGTTCCCAGCAAAGGACAGCAGAAGCTCTCTTCATGTACAGAGTTCTTCAGTAGCTGGTCATGGTGGCACTGAGCTGTGATTTGAGCACCGAGGAGGCTGAGGCAGAAGGATTACCATGTATTGGAGACCAGACCAGCCTAAACTACGTAGCAAGATCTTTAGGTACTTCAGTGTTACTTTTAAATCAGGGAGCATATTAATAGTATTGTTAATTTTGTCTACACCATCCTAGTTAATCCTGTTCATGTTGAGGAGAGCTTTGTTTTATTTTTGAGGAAGAAATACAGGATGCTTATGCATTAGCAACAGAATCTCCTTCACCATCTTAAAAAGTAAAGATTAAAAAAAAGGCCTTGACAGGTGGCACCAGTCTGTAGTCCCAGATGCTTGGAGTTCAGCCAGGAGGATCCATTGCTTGAGGCCAGTTTGGGCAATCTACGGGACTTTATTTTAAGGGGGAAAAGAAAGGTAAACCGAGAAACAAGGAGTGTGGGGTTTAGAGGCTTTGGGCATAGAGTAACAGAGTACCTGGCAGTGGGAGCCCACAGGAAACACAAGTGTGCGGGAATTATTTGCCATGGAAGCCAAGGAGTTTGAGAGTCCCACGCCCCCCTGCCATTGTCTTGGTGCCAGCCAGCCCAAGGTGAAAGGTGTCAGCTCACCACCTGAAGGATCCCCAGAAGCTATGCTGTGAAATGGGATTAGTCTGATGGTGGGCAACATGATGAGCTCAGGGAATTTTGTCTCTCCCGTTGTGTTGCAGCCTTCTGTGGGTTGCCACTGGTCTTGTGGGCCATTGAGGGACTCTTTTTCTCTTGTGGGTGCCCTTTGTTATCAGGAGCTGAGGACCACCATCACCAAGTCAGGGACCAGATAGGCTTATGTTCTTATGAAGCCTTTCAGGGCTTCATTGCCTTCATCCACTTGTGGGCCTCACTGCTCGTTGTTGAGCCTACCAGCCAGACCGTTGTTGCCATACCAGCTACGTCATCCAGCCCTCCTTCCCCACCTGTGAAGCCCCGTACCTGGCCTGCCATCTCATTGCTGCTTGTGTATGTCTGCTGACATTTGTGAACTGTGCCTAAGTCAAGTGGGGCCCATGACAGAATGTGTTCACTTATGCCAAAGTCCTAGTACTCATTGTTATCGTTATCGTGGGCCTTATTAAGTTGTGCCAGGGACACTGAGCACTTTCGAGATGCTTTCGAGGGTTCCTTTTGGAATGTGGGAGGCCCCTGTCTTGCACTGTACTGTGCCCTCTTCTCATACTCATGTTGGGATGTCCTTAATTTTAGCAGAAGAAATTTAAAAAAAAAAAAAATTGGCCCTTGGCTTTTGGGATCTCTATGACAGTTGTGACGCTGATATATATCCTGCCTAAGCTGGCCTGTTACACAGTGCTGAGCATTTGAGTTGTCCTGAATAGTGATGCAGTAACTGTGGCATTTGCTGACCAGATGTTTGGCATGTCAAGATGGATCATCCCCATTGCTGCTGCTCTGTCTTGCTTTGGGGACCTTAATGTACCTGTCTGTGCTTCATCAAGGTTGTTTTTGTGAGCTCCCTTGAGGGCCATCTTCCAGACCTGTCCATGATCCACGCCTGAGCATTTTACACCTATCCCTGCTTTATTGTTGAGTTGCACTATGACCCTCTTCTACCTCATTGTGGAGGATATTTTCCTGCTCGTTAACTTCTTCAGTTAAGCTGCTGGTTTTCTGTGGGCTTCTCTGTTGTCAGACAGCTGTGCCTGTGCTGGAAGAAGCCTGAACATTCTCAGCCTCTCAGGCTCAGCTAGCTCTCTTTTCCCATTGTGTTCTGAATATGCTCCGTGCTTCTGGTGATTGTGACTCAGTGACAGCATCAATTCCCTCACTGGCATAGGAATCACCCTCTCCTCAGTTCCAGTGCCAGAGCTACTTTGCTTGGAAAGCCCTAGCTGCTATCACCAGAGTCACCCAACAGGTTTGCTTTTGTGTCTTGACTGAGCTAGTTGTAGCCAAAGAGATAAAGTTTGAGAGAAAAGTCACTAGAAGCCACAGGTAACATCCCCCAGGATTCAGAAGGCTGGCTACTTGTGACCACAGCCATCAAAGCCTAAATACCTGAATTAAAGGAGCTTGTTGACTCACATTCTGTAAGGGTGCTTGGGCCAGTGCTTGCTCTAGTTAGCTATGTGAGGATACTCGGGGTTTGGGCCAGCCTGAAGGTTGGGGAGCAGTGGAATGTTAGTTTTCCTCTTGGCGGATAGTGGCAATCCTGACACCTTCTTGATAAGTTGCAGTGGGGGAAGAGGGCATGCTAGGCTGATGACTAAGGCTGGTGGAGGTGGCAGTTTGAACCAGGAGTCTACAGAGGGGCTACTTTTGGGAATGTTTTCCTCTGATTAGGTCCAACACCTGACTTACAATTCTACTGTTTCCTTCACTGACTCAAACTTCTTCCCTGAAGAGAGAGAGGGTTTGAGGCTTTGTTTTTTAGGTGCAACAAACATGAACAGCAAAGCTTTATTTAACCAGTATAGGAACAGTGTTTTTCCCATTTCCTGAATTCTGTGAGAGGAAAACTTACCTTACAACTTCACACTCCAACAGTATGCACAATGGGAAGAAGTCTTCAGAATTTCAACACTGCCCACCAAAGGTCCCTCTTGTCACGCTTGACCTCTCATTTGTTGGACCATACACTCAGAGGGGTGCAGGATGTCACTGTGTACCGATTATCCATCTCTGGAGGATTATCCTTGTTGAGGTCCTGCCCCCTGCCTGACTGAATTTGCTCGGATCTTAATTTGCACTGAAAATGTTTAAGAAAAAAGGAAAGAGTCTGTCTCCGTAACAAGTTGGTCTTGGACACCCAACTGCACGTTTTCTAGCTGGAACCCTGTCGATTCGTGGAGGCCATGACCCTGAAGCAGGCTGGGGAAAACTTCGCTGAGAAAAACCTCACTGCTGTAGCTGAGAAATAGTTCAGCAACAGTTCAGTGGACATGCTATGGCTGCCACCAAACTGATATTCTATTATTTGATATCCAGAACATGGACTCTGCAAAGCCTTAATATTCATTTGATTACAATATCCTATGTTTAAAAATTCAAAGTACCCAAAGTAAGTCTTTCTGCCTCCAGATACGATTCTTTTTTTTTTTTTTTCACGTACACAGGTAGTTTATTAGCCTTGGTGCAGTGAGGCACGCACGAGCCGCATCGACGCTGCAGGAGTCCCGGGGCGGCAGACTCACTTCTTCCATTCATTCTTGTCGTAGTCCCACTTGGCAGAGAAGCCCTGGATGGGGCTGACCTTCATGTCAAGCATCCTCTTGGCCTGCATGGCCACCCACTCTTTGTCGAAGGTGTGCGGGATGGGGCCATACACATAGCGCTTCTCCCAGATCAGGAGGGCCGTGAAGCCAATGAAGAACATGGCGGCGCCCGCCACCGTCTTCCACTCGTTGGTGCTCCTGTTCATCTCCGCAAAGCTCTCATTGAACTGCATGCGGTACAGCTCGACTTTCTCATCCCGGGTCAGGCTGCTCCACGAGGCTTTCTCTTTCTCCTTCAGGGCCTTCTGGCTAGGAGACAGCTGCTTGACGTAGGCTATGTCGGGCAGAGGGTAGTCAGGCCGATCCACATAGCTGGGGAGGGCATAGTCTTCACTCTTCACCACGATCCCGTGCGCTCCTCGCACACATGCGGAGGTGGAAACGGCTCGCTTGCCGAGCAGGCTAAACGCGCTGGAAGCCAACATTCCGCCGCTGCTCAGCCGCGACCGCCGCGACCGTCGCGACCGTCCGCCCTCTCCAGATACGATTCTGACAACAGATTTTGAACTGAATCCCACATAGTCTTCTTTTGAGTCTTGCCTGAATAAATGAACTTAAGGGATTTTTAAAAATCACGTACCTGTTATATCATTGGTATATAGATCAACATGTGCCTAATTCTGGTCCAATAAAAATAGATGAACACATTTATGGTTCAGAAAGCTGGTAGTACTATTTTGAAGGACAACCCTTTATTTTATTGAGACCTTAGGTCTTTGTCTGGTTGATAGAAAGTGACTCTGGGTTTCTGGTGTGAACTAGAGTGCTATAATGTTCTGGAACTCGGATGGATAACCTGACATTTGTCAGCTGTCAGTGAGTTGCCCAAGTCATCAAATATTATTTGTTCCTCTCTGTAAGGGCAGGTAGGAGGGACTGCTGTGTAGACTCAAGCAAGCTCACCCTGGTGCTGAAAGTAGTTACTTTGTTTCTAAAAAGCCATCCCAGATTGTATCTTCTGCTGTGTCCTGGGTATCATACTTCGTTTATACTCCTAGCTATATATGAATTGTGGGAGTAATGTTCTCTTCTTGTACTGGCTTTCCCTTAGCAGAGAGCTGATAGAGCTTTAACTTCAGGAAGAATGTGTTACTTATGGGACTTCTGTTTTCTCCCCTGTGGACATCGGTGAAGACCCCAGGAGAAGGGCTGCTTCACCCTTGGTCTAGATGCTCACATGGTTGACTGAATAAGTAGAACCAACTACTTTTGGTGCTCAGGCTGGGCCCCCAGGTTAGGCCAGAGCAAGAAGTTTGACCTGTGTAGATCTTTCCTTCATGGACAGGATGGCCACACTGGCTTGTATAACAATTTATCTTGGGCCCAGAAGAAGCTGCTGCTTAGTGTACTCCATGGACAACTTGATCTTCAGTTTTAGAATTGGTCAGTAGTAAAGATAAGAACTATCAGAGGGAAAAAAACCCAGAAACAGAAAACAAGAAACAACAGCAAAAGAAATAACCAGAGGTCAATGGTGGCTTCAGAGATAACAAGAGACAAGAAAATGTATTTTTGTTGAAAAAAAATGGTACTTATTTAAAACATTTTGGTTTTTGTTTGTTTAGTTTGATTTTTCAAGGCAGGGTCTTGCTATGTAGCCCAGGCTGGCCTCAAACTCACCACAATCCTCTGCCTCAGCCTCCTGAGTGCAGAGATTATAGGTGTGCACCACCACACCTAGAACAAAACATTTACTTTCAATGTGATTTTATGTATGGAGTGTAAGAAAGTTTTAAACAAATTTAAAGTTTTAGAGTCAACTGGGCATATAATCCCAGCTCTTGAGAGATTGAAGCAGCGGGATCAAGACTTTGAGGCCAGCCTGAGTTAGAGTGAGACCTTATCTCAAAAACAACAAGGGTCTATAGCTTATTCATTTTTCCCCTCTTCTTCCAATGTTCATCCCTGATATAAATTGGCAATATTATATGAAGCATTTTCATTTTGAATTGGTTGGCTATGGTGGCACAGCCCTATAATCCCAGGACTTCAGGAGGTTGAGGCAGCAGGATTGCTGTGAGTTGAAGGTTTGCCTGGGCTACATAGTAGGACCTTGTCTCAAATTATATATATATATCAGAATAATAATTTTGACTTATTGTATAAGGTCCACGTTCCAATATGGAGGGTAACCTACTCAGTCTATTTAAATGTTAATCTTATCTTGTATACTTCCACAAAACTATCTAGAATGGTTGATCAACCATATGGTCTAGCCGGGTGGACACACAAAATTGACCAGTACAAATAATTTTATTTCTTATCTGGGTATAGAGTGAGCCCAGCCAACAGTCCTGAGACTCTGAGAGCAGAAAAAGAATAGGGGTGAAGTCTGAGATTGAGTGCTAGCCGTACTTTGGGGAACAGGAAAAGCTGAAAATGTGGTGAGGAAAGCTCCTGGCCTGCAGGGATGGAAGTGGAGGGAACAGGAAGGTACTGGCTGGCATATTGGAAGAGCCCCACATTCTGGAGAGAGGGAGATATTAGGCTACATACTAGATATTAGATCCTCCTCAGTGCTCTTGTGAGGCCAGATCAACAGATCTACACAGTTGTTTCAGAAAAGTCTTGGGTGAGAAACTGAGACATAGCTCCCACCCCTTGAAGCCAAAACTGATCTTAGCCACAAAGCGGCTAGGAGAAGGGATAAGAAATGGATAGAAGTGAGTAAGAATGGGGCCAGGGAGATAGCTCAGTGGAATAAGCACTTCCCTGGCAAGTGCAAGGTCTTGAGTTCTATCCCTGGGACCACCAAAAAAAAAAAAAAAAAAAAAACGGGAGTGAGAATGGAGTTAGGGTAGTGGGGAGGAGTGGTAAGGGCAATGGATTGAAATGGAAGTGGGGAGACAGTCACAGTCACTCACTCCATTGGGAGCAAGTCATTTTAAAAGAGAGCTTGCCTTTGTCTTTCTCTCTTGTTTGCTCTGTGACCATGGAGCCCCTCACTCCAGATGGGCTTCCACTATGTGGTGCCATCTGGCAACATAGGTGGAACAGGTAGCAGGTCCTTGCCAGATGCCAGCAGCATGCTATTTGGACTTCCCAACCACCAGAATTATGAACCAACTAAATCTCTTTTACCTTACTCATCATCAGATAGTCCGTTATAGCCACAGAAAATGGGCTAAGACCAAAGAGAGGACAGTCTGCTTGGAGAGTGTATTGTGTGGATTATTCCTCACTTACAGAGGCTTTAAGGAGCACTCAAGGGGCCAGGCAGGGATTTTCCCAGAGCCCTGGTTTAGAATTTATTTGTAGTTCAGCAGTGTAAACATAGGGGAGGGCTCTGAAAGCAGAAAAGGCAGCTGCAATATCAGGAAGGTGACAGGGGTCACAGATGATATTCTGGGGAACAGAGTAGGGAGCTCAGGTGACAGGAAAGTAATAGAGGCAAACTGGTCATGTTGGCACATGCCTATAATCCCAGCACTCAGGAGGTTGAGGCTACATAGTGAGTTCAAGACCAGCCTGAACTCACAGACCTAATCGCAAAAAACTAAAGAATAAAGCCAATCAAAACAGAACAATAGGATTAAAGCGCCTGCTAAGGCAGATGCAGGGACTGGATTTCAGTCCCCAGCATGCTGTGCTGGCCCCTCTGCGCTGAGCCAGTGATTGAGACTGGGTTTAGTGGTGCATGCCTATATCCCAGTGCTTGGGAGGCTGAAAAGCAGGAGGATCATTACAAGTCTGATCTGTGTAGCAAGACCCTGTAGACCCTGTACTAAATACATAAAGAAAAAAAATAGAAGAAAGATAACCGAGTCAGTATTCAGTACTTGGTAAATAATAGCATCTAAGAGGGAAAGAAGGAGATAGGGAAGACAGATGTTCACACATAAGATTTACAGCTTTGAAAACCACGACCAGAAATAGCTACAACAGGAAAAACAAGTTGGTGATTTGGGCAGTGGGTGAGGCAGATGGCATTGAATATGAACACAGTGAGCACCCGGAACCTGTGAGGCATGAAAGAGACTTTGAACAGAGCAGTGGAACAGAGTCTGAGCTTCGGGAGACAGAAGGCTCTGTCTGCTTCCAGTAACAGTGGGTAGTTCTATGACTCACCCTTCTACTGAGAAAAATTACAAGTGTTTGGGAAAGGTTGCAAGGCCTGTCTGAAGGTCTGACAGCTTCACAAGGCAGTGAGAAATTGTGGGATCAAGTTTTTTTTTTGTGGGGGACGGGGAGAGGAAGTGAGCCTAATATTTGGGGCCAGTTGTCCCCTCCAGGATGTTGAGAGTTCTGTAAGTGAGAAGCCAAGTAGAACTTTCAACAAACAAGGCTATGAATGAGGCAATAGCTGAGGGCCTACCAGGAAAAAGGGGACCCTGATAAAGATGCCTGGCTTTTTGCTGGGCCTCTGAAGGTCACACACAAGGAATAAAGTGAAAATAGAGAGTGAAGCTTTTTTTTTTTTTTTCAGAACTGGGGATTAAACTCAGGCCCTTGTACTTGCCAGGCAAGTGCTTATCCTACTGAGCTATCTCCCCAGCCCCCTAGCTTTTAATCATACAAAGCCTTGATGGAATGAAAATGATTCAGGCTTCCTATCACTCCTTAGTCTAGCTATCTGCTAAGAGCAAGACCAAATTAATTATGAGAAAAAAATAGTTATATTTGGCTTCATCCAAATATAACTAAGGATACAAATACAAAATGTGAAAGGCAGTGGCGACAGGTAAAGAATAAATGATAGAGGTCTCTGTTTTCAAACCCTGATGTTTTTTAAGATATATATATATTCATATATATATATTCGTATATATATCTATCATATATGTATGACTAAGTGTGATAGGAAGCCTGAATCATTTTCATCCCATCAAGGCTTTGCATGATTGAAAGCTAGAGGGCTGGGGAGATAGCTAAAATATATATATATATATATATATATATATATATATATATATATATATTTATGCAT
>PVKN010013196.1:0-20134 GCA_004027915.1 Capromys pilorides | reverse complement strand
TTCTCTTTTTACAGAAAAGCAAATAATTTTAACCACAGGCATTCTTATATGAGTCTAAGCTTTCTTTGATTCAATCCAACCATAACAGCACCAAGCTTTATGGTATTGAAGTGCACTGAGTGCACATAGATATTATTTGGATCCCAAAATGTTATTTTTTTTTTTTTTATGCCTTTCCTTTTTTATTTCTTCTTTAGATTTCTTACACTAGGGAGACTATACGATATTTACACATGTCGGTCTCATTTATTTCACTTATAAGTATATGTTCAATATACGTCCATTTATATATGAAGTCTTCCAGTTTATCATTCTTTATCATTGCCAATGTTTCTGAACCTCAGTCGCTGCTGTCCCAGCAGTGGCTTGTCCTTTTTTTTTTTTTTTCAGTTTTATTTTCTTTTCTTGAACCACATTACATATTTGTGTTATGGCCCGCTCAGCCTTCCCTGGGGGTTTTGATACCAGTTTTCTGGGTCAGCTTTCTGTCTCTGTGACAAAATACCTGGCTGGGGTAATTTACGTACAAGGAGGAAAAGCTCATGTTGGCTCTCAGCATCAAGGTTTTGGTCTGTAGTGAGTGGGCTCCCATGATCATGGGCCTTTGGGGAGGCAGAGCATCGTGGTGGGGAACAAATGCAAGAGGGGTCTCTTCACTTTGTGACAGCAGGGAAGGAAATGGGGCTGAGGTCCCTGTGCCC
Source organism: Capromys pilorides (assembly GCA_004027915.1). NCBI lineage: Eukaryota > Metazoa > Chordata > Mammalia > Rodentia > Capromyidae > Capromys > Capromys pilorides. The sequence continues at coordinate 19,433 of PVKN010013196.1, read as the reverse complement.
CTCAAGGCACATGCCCTTTGAGCTTCTCATCTTGCCACTGCTCAGCAGTGCCCAGACTGGTGATCTTGAGCATAGGGCCGTGGCGGTGCGGAGGACATTCACAGTCCAAAGTAACAAGTGTTTTTTAAGACGGTGATTCTCAAAGGTGTGTGTGCTTTTGCTCCCCACAGTACACCCAATAAAGTCTAGAGACAGTTTCGGTTGTCGCAGTTCAGTGGGGGAGGGTGAACGCGTCTGCCCAGGAAAGCCGGTAAACACCCCCTGCGCAGCTCCTGCCAAGTAAAGAATTAGGTTTCTTGGAAAAAACCTGTGTGGGAGTGCCAAGGTGGAAATGCCCACAGGAAGTGTGTTTTTGGCTGTCCCTAGGTTGGAAACCAGATCCTTCACATTGAGCTATTTCCCTGGCCCTTTTTGTATTTTTTATTTTGAGACAGAGACTTGCTAAAACAGTTGCACAGGTGGGGTTCAAATCTTTTTTAGGGAAGGCTCTACAGAGAGAGGCTGTTCAGGGTCTCACTAGTAGTTCGGACTCATAGTGATCCGCCTATTTACAGCTTCCCAAGAGCTGTGATTATAGGAGTGTGCCCCCACGCCCAGTCTCAGTTGCTGTCTCAGTGTGTCCTGGGGGTGGGGATAGCACAGCAGGCCGAGGGATCGAGCCCCCAGCCCCTGCACCTACTAACAGGTGCTTTAATCCACGGGGCTATTTTGCTGGCCCTTGAGGTTCAAATTTTGACCCTCCTGCCTCAGCCTCTCGGTGCCCCTCAACTTGTCAGTGTTTGATACAAGGTCTCACTATGAAGTTTAGACCCATAGTGCTCTGTCTCAGCCTCACTGCCCCTGGAGTTCTAGGGTTGTGTCACAGCATGCAGTACCAGTGATCGAGCTCAGATCTTTGCGCTTGCCAGGCAGGTGCTTGGACCACTGAGCTGTCTCCACAGCCCTTGGAAGTGCTTAATATTCATTTTTCATTCTCCAAACAATCCTGTTATTGTATCATTAAGTTTTTCTACAAGGCACCTTAAAGGAGGGGCACATGAGGAGCCCTCAGAAGAGCTGAAGTGACTCCCAGAGTCACATAGTGGGTCAGGTCAGAGCCAGTTGCCTGCTGTGGATGAGAGGAGGGGCAGCAACTGCATGGCGAAAGGGCCTAAGCGGCATCTGGGTGCGGCCAGGAGCAGCTTGTGCCTGGAGAAGGAACAGACGATGGCGGGGCGCGTGTGGGAGCTCCCTGCTAGGCTGGGTTCTAGCCTGCTGGGTTCCTGTAGTGCGCAGCTGGGCCTGTGTCAGCCCAGCGCTGTCCTCACCTCATTCTCTGTCCCACTCTACAGTTGTTTTTTGAGGACAGCATAGACGACGCCAAGTACTGTGGGCGGCTCTACGGCCTAGGCACCGGCGTGGCGCAGAAGCAGAGTGAAGACTCGGACTCCGCCCAGGAGAAAATGAGCATCCTGGCCATCATCAACAACATGCAGCAGTGATGTGCGGACTGCGCCCCTGCGCTGGCCACTGACCGCCCCGAGAGCGAGCGCGTCGGTGCCGCGGGAAGATGCGTGTTCCAGGAAGGCAGAAGATGTGTTCATTTTAGATCCAGGAGAGTGGCGTGGCTCTGAGTTTGTACGCAGGGCTCCGTGTTCCGCATCCCCACACCTCCCTGCTCCAGCCGCCTCATGTCACCAGCACCCATAGCGCCTTTGACACTATTTTTGACATTATTTTAAATATGCAGGACAAGGCTGAAACAAATGAGTAAAATGTATATAACTCTTACCTGTTGTCATTCTTTTTCTTTTGAATTTGTTGCTAATCTCTGGTAAGATTGCTTCTCCGCTGAAGGTTTCCAGAGGAAAGGGCACAAAGTGGTGTTCTTGGGAAGTGGCTTGTAGATTCCAGATCTTCTTGCTCCCTCCCCCCCAACCCTTCTTGAAGACGTTGGCTTGCTGTATGTAGAAATGAAGTGCCCGGTGCTAAAGCTAGACATGCTCATGAGCTGATGTCTTGACGTCTGTTCCACTGTGCCCCTGAGATTTGCTGTCATTTATACATCAGCTGAAGTCATTTTAAATTTTCGGCTAATGAAATCTGGATTTGATCAGAAGGAAACGAGTGAGATGAGATTTTGGGGCCTCGGGTCATTTTCAGATGGTCATGTTTCTCCCTCTTCACTTCCCCTGCTTTTCTTTTCAGCAAACCCAAGGAGGTAGGAGCATGAGTGACAGGAGTACCTGGTCGTGTGGCTTCTTAAACTTGTACACAGGGCAGTAAAGGAATTTGGTTGAGAGAGACCTTGGGGTCATATCCCATAACTGGGGTAGGAAACTCAGGACTTTGATTTTAGAACTAGTCATTTTAAAATTACAGTGTTTTCTCTGAATGACTACAGGATGGACAGAAAAATCAACCCTTTTGAAAAGTGAATATAAAAGCTGGTACCTTGCTAAAGTGGAAGGATAATCTCATGTTTTAAGAGCTATGGAAAACTCAATTTGAAATGATTAAAATGTTATAAGCTGGTATTTAAGATGCTGTAAATATTATTTATGTTTTTAATTTTGTAAAATAAAGATTTCTTTTTAACCACTGGCATGAAGGATTGGTCTTTCGTAGCTGTGTGCTACTGGCTGTGGAAGGCAGTGTGATGCAGGGTCTCGATGCCAGTGTCGGGCTGGGTTCACACACTACTGCCCTTCGAGCCACCAGGGGCGGAGCCTGCCTGACATTGGGTGCTGTGAACCGATAGTGGTACCCATAGCTCTAATCACTTTTTTGAAAAATGTATTCAGTTCGGGGTCTCACTATACAGATCAGGCTTGTAGTGATCCTCCTGATTGCAGCGTCCCAAGTGCTAGGATTACAGGTACGCACCACCACCCCCAGTTGTCACCTCTCAGCACACCCCCTGGGGCAGGGCTGGCACGGCAAGTTGGGAAGCAAAGCCGCTGAGCTACCTGGCCAGCCCTTCTAGTCACTTTTATTGGTTATTCTAATAAAATTAAGTCTCTAAATGGACTGATTAGTTAATTGCTTAAATGTGGTAATTCCTTACCCAAATAGGTATTAATACTATTCATACCAATTAAAATATTAATCAGGGCCAGCAAGATGGCTTGGGTCTAAAGCACCTGCTTAGGCAACCACAAGGACCACAGTTTGATCCCCGGCACCACATGCTGCTCCAGCCCCACCCCCAGGGCAGGCTGAGCTGGCCATAACATAAAGTTTAAAAAAAAAAAATCACATGTCATCAGATTTGTATTTATGAAGTTTATCAGTAATTCCCTAAGTTTTAACATGGAAGTCTCACAAGTATTGCCACTGGTGGTCTGTATAATATGCATTCATAACCACTGTACCACAGATTAGCTGTATTAGCAATTATTTTATAACGCTAATGTTTTAAGGACCCGTGCTGTAATATGATACCTGATCTGCAGAAGGACAGACGCTTTTCTTTGATTACTGTAATCAGAGATCCCAAGAAGTGATATAGGCTGCCAGATGGGACAGCTACATAGTGGTTCGAGCCTGGGAAGCGACTCAGTGCAAATTAGGGATGCTGGCAATGAGATACATGAATTATGGGTCCCTTCCTGAAGTACTGTAGCCTAACTAGCATTTCCAGAAACAGAGTGTAATGAACGGGGCCCAGGGACAGCTATGGTCTGTTACTGAAAATCCCGGAAAGCTGGGATAGGGGAGTCCTGGAAAGCTGGCACTCCAGGTGATGGATGGCAGCTTCACCTGTGTGCTGTTTGTTGCTTTCCTCCCTTGCTTGAAATGCTATTGGTTGACCCCTGGATGAACCCTATGATAGGGAAGGGAAGTTAATGCAGTTCATGGTCACGTTGTTCGTGACTAAGCACATGGTCGTCCTTTGCTTTAATGGTTAGGTACAAGATCGCACTCACTACCCAAAATAAAGCTGATTTGTTTCACAGGTTCTGGGCTCACTGAGGGACGAATCTCAGTGAGGACTCTGAGCTACCTTCATCAGGTCTTCTCATTCCTTTCAAAGGCACCAACACAACATTACAAGAAAGTGCTAAATACCAGAAGTCTTACTTGGTAAGAAGCTTTTAATGCGCATGTGTGAATACAATTGTTGCTTTGCTTCAGACTCTGCTGACGGTTTTACTAGGAAGCTAGTTTTATTTCCTAGGGCCTCTCCATGTGGTGGATTAAGTTGTTCATTAGTGGAATTCTCTGGGACAGACTAAACTTCAGATATCTTAGATTTGGCTAACAACTTTGCAGCCTTTTCTGCTGGCTCTCAAATACAGAGGTAGTCAGATACAGGAGCAGAACTAGTTTTATTTTTTAGGGAAGGGTCTACAGATTGTTCAGGGTCTCACTACTAGACTGGACTCGTAGTGATCTGCCTGTTTACAGCTGCCCAAGTGGTTTATTTTGTTGAGCTGGGTTCTTTTTTTTTTTTAATTTTATTTATTTATTTGTTTGCTTGTTATGTTTGTTTGTTTCTTTATTTTATTTTTATTTTGTGGCTGGCTCAGCCTGCCCTGGTGGTGGGGGGGCTGGCGCAGCATGTGGTGCCGGGGATCGAACCGCAGTCCCTGCAGTTGCCTGAGCTTTCCTAAGCAGGTGCTTTAGACCACTGAACCATCTCACCGGCCCGAGCTGGGTTCTTGCTGTTAGTTGCTCACTGGCCTAAGTGAACTTCCTCTGCCTGGAGTAGCAGGGCAGAGAACTTCCTCTGCTACAGATGTGCACCACATACCTGGCAGGTCTTCAGTACTGGCTGCAAGGTGCCTATGTGAGAGGAGAGGTACTTAGCACCATGCAAGATGGGTGAAACCAGTCTGTGGCTCTCCAGGTGTTGTGGCATGTTTGCTGGTGCCTGTGTGCATGGTACATGTTTGAAATTTTGATTAAAACAGGGCCTTGAGGACAGATTTACATGTCAAGGGGAGATGCTGAGATGAAAGGTTGAACAGTGTTACGGGGGTGGGATGTCCATGCAGGCGAGAAGACATTCCCACTCAAGTGGTGCCATGGAAAGGGATGTCTATTGAGAACTGGCAGGAGTGCTGTGTTGTGCGTGTCTGGGTAAGGCTGTGTAACCCTCGGGGGAGTGGCCCTGAAGGATGAGCCAGAGAACTACCTTGACTGACGCACTTTGGTTGGAGCTGGCCAGCCACAGGTTACTCATCAGCCCACTAGAGCCTAAGTCCAAGCTGAAAAGCAGTACGTTGATCTCCCCCTTTGTTCACTTAGTAAGTTTTCGTTATGTACCTGCTAAATCCCAGGCACTTCACAGGTGCTGGGGCTAAAGCGCAGTACCATAGAAGACCTTAGTCACCTTCATTGGAGTTTATAGTTTGCCTTTGTGGGCAAATAGTAAAAGATTCACACAAAGTCAGGGAGAACCGTGAGGTTCCAGACATTGTTGTAACTGAGGATGATTTTCAGGGATGGTCACTTTTTTTTTTTAAAAGACAGTTCCTCGAACATCTCCTAATCTGGTCTTGAACTTGTGATTCTCCTACCTCAATTGCCTGAGTGCTGGGGTTACAGATGAGTCCCACTCTGCGTGGCAATTTAGGCGGAGATCCACCACAGCAAAACCTCAGGTAGGCCGGAAACAGTTCAAGACTCTCATCTGTGCTCAAGATCCACGTCACCATGGCTACCAACGTTTTTAAAAAAATTTTAATTCATTTTAATGAGCTGAATTTCCACAGGGTCTGTGGTAATTTCCCTTTTCATTCTTTATTGCTTGAATTTGAGTTTTTAAAAATGTTTTTGATGAGGTTAGCTAGGGGCTTATCAATTTTATTTAAAAATATGGAACGCTTCACGAATTTGCGTGTTGTTGCGCAGGGGCCATCTGGATCTTCTGTATCGTTCCAATTTTAGTATGTGCACTGCCGAAGTGAGCACTGACAAATGTTTAAGAAAGGAGTTGATAAAGAGATTTGCAATAGTCACTGCTAGGTAAAGAATGCAGAATTACTAGAAGAGCAGACTCGGAATGCCAAGCGTGGTGGCACGTACCTGAAGTCCTCGCACTGGGGAAGGCCGATGGGAGGACCACAGATTCGAGCCCACCCTGGGAAACCTGGTGAGACTGCCTCCAAATAAAAACAAGGGAGCGAGTGCAGAGGCCCTGGGTCCAGGTAACAGAGCGTGTGAGGAGTGCTGGGGGGTCAGGGCTTGGGATCTGCGAGATGCTTGGGCCTCTGCAGTGAGAATAAAGGCCTGAAATTGGCTTAGTGATAAATCCTTTCCACCTGGTAGTGCTGGCAGCCTGGCTTATTGTGTTTCTGGTGATTGGGGACACAGAAATGGTAATTCTCCCAAATGATAGTAGTTTGAGTACATTCTATAGCATTGGAAAGAGGAGCATAACGGGAAACTGAGTTGACATTTTTTGTGACTCCTGCTGTTGGGTACTTCTGCAGTTTTCAAATAGGAATTCTTGGGCCCACAAGATGGCTCAGTGGTCTAAAGCGCCTGCTTAGGCAAGTTTAGGCAACCGCAGGGACTGCAGTTCAATCCCTGGCACTACATGCTGTGCCAGCCCCACCCCCAGGGCAGGTTGAGCTGGCCACGATATGCATAAAAACAAAACAAATAGGAATTCTTAGTCTTACCCACAGTGACATTTTTAATTAATTGGTAAATTACAAAGTGCTAAGTGCCCTTTACTCAAGTGGAAGGGAATAAAGTGACTTTTCTATAAGTGAAGTTGTTCATTTTCCTGCTATCTCATTCTACTCCCTTTGCAATCAAAATTCCTCACCTGGAGGACCAAAGAAAGCATCCTCTTCCTAGAATCTAACTGGGTGAAGAGCTGTGAGGATTTTGTTTACACAGTATTTTCTTTTTTGGGCTTAACATATTTTTTCTGACACAGGGTCTTGCTATGCAGCTCAGACTCAGTGATCTCTCTCAGCCTCGCAAACGCTGTGATTACAGGTGTGCAGTGTGCCACCATGCCTGAGCTTGGTGGCATGCGGTACAAGGAACTGAACTTGGGACCTTGTACTTGCCAGGCAGGTGCTTATGCTGCCGAGCTACCTCCCCAGCCCAGGTTTAACATATCTTAAAATTCTAAGGCACGGCACATATGAATGTCTGTTCAAATAGAAGTCTTCACAGTGACTCTCAAATCAGATCAATAGTTGGGAAGGGGCGCCGTTCCCATCCCATGGAGACAGTCTGATTTCCCTGTGTAGGAAGTGGATGTTACAGGAGCCTCTTTCTGACATTGTTCAATGGCTTAACCAAAGAGAGAGCAAGGATTTGCAGTAAACAGTTCTTAGATTCCACTGTCCTAGAGTGAAAGTCCAGTGATCCTAACATCAGATATATAGTCAGATAATGCATTTATCTCCAGTATCTGGCTTTACAAGTATCTTATTCCTTGGTGACTGGGTACCTGCTCCTGACTGAGGTCACATCGGCTGTTATGTTCCTACAATCGTGATACGCCTAGATTGTAAGCAGTGACACTGTTCTTATTGTGTGCCTAGAGCTTAGCACTGTCCAGACCCAAGTCCAGTTGAGTGAGTCCTTACACGTGGGTAGAGGAGGGGGAGGGGGATGGGGAGGGGGGGAGGAGGAGGGGGATCCAGGAGACAGCCAAGCATGCTGGCTCCAGTCCACAAAGGGAACCAGTGGGTAGGAGAGTACCAGTGCTCCTAGGACGAACTGGCCCAGACTGGCCAAGGAAGACCCCAAGAGAGCTGCGGGCGGAGGACAGGAAGTAGAAGGTGTTCTACGGCACTGAGAGTCGCAGCAAAGGGCAAGGATTAGTGCTGGTTAGCAGCAAGCATATAAAACGAAAGCAAGTAACAGAGACACTGACAGGGGAGGAGGAGGAGGAGGAGAGGGGAGCAGCTGTGGCTTCAGCACTGTTCTCAAGTTCCCTGAACTCCCTCTCAAACAGAGATTCCTTCCTGGGCTACTTCATTACTGGGATCTGGTAGAGAAGTGAAGGGATGACACATATTTGAGTCAGTCTTTTGTTCTTGCAAAGCTTTAGTGATTTACCAAGTAAGCTTGGATGAAACTGTAAAAACCAGTTTTAACCCAAAGGCGAGACAAGACATGATGGGTAAAGCCTATTTCACATTTCAAACTTTTGGAGTAGAGGCAGAAGAGCTTGGGTTAATAAAAATGAAACAAAATAAATTATACACCAACAGTCACAGGGTGTGACAATTCTCTCTCCAACAGAATAGCTAGGTGTGATCAGATGAAGTGTTTATAAAGGTAGCCTGTGTTCAGGAACAACGCGGGGGATCACAGAAGTTTCTCCTCTTTGGGTGAAACCTGTGTAAGGCTTTGAGATGACCGCACTCTGCGGGCGCTGCCTTTTAATAACTGCTGGCTTGCCAGGATCTTTCCTTCAGTCTGTAGCAAACCACAGCTGAGGCCAGAGGCAGTTCACGCTTTGTCCGTAGACAAAGCTCAGCCCTCTTGTGCTGGTCTGCATGACTGCGAATGCCTGCGGGGCCAGCGGGCATGCCCCGTGAGGTGTGGCTGCAGACAGTCGTGGCAGCGTCTGCAAGGCCCTGAGGGTCTACGTGCAGAAGGTCCGGCAGGGTCTGTCGTAGGCTTTGGTGTTGCTGTGTGTCCGGAGGAGCTCTTGGGCGTGCTGCTGCAGGTCCTGGGGCACACAGCCAGGACTCTGGGACCCGATGTGAAGCAGGATGAGGCAGCATTCCAGCACATCTGGGAAGGGCCAGGTCTGAAAAATGATATGAGGATGAAGACGGAGCACACGCGCAAGGAGCTCGCCGTGAGCACAGGGGGCGCCCACACCTCCGCCATGCGCACTGCACACAGGCTTCCGTGCCCCTTCTTGGGAGACAGCATCCTACTGCACTTTCACCCAGCATTGAGGAGCTGGTACTCAGAGCCGGGCTGGTCACAGGCATGTCCTCGACAGGCAGTGTTTTTTTCTAGTGTACTACTTGAATAAATTCTGTTGCTTTTACTGTGAAGGCTGCAGCCAAATGGACCTGTCCCCTCCTAGGCTGCCAAGTGCATGTACCCTTGAGGGTTACTTCTTACCTCCAACTCCTAAGTCTGCTTGCCTTCTCTGAAGGCTTGGGCATCAGACCACTCATGTGGTCAGCAGTTGTACTTGTCTTCACACTGAGCTGGGTCTCAATCCCCAACCCTTTTTATTTTGAGACAAGTTGTGGAGGCTGGGTTTGAACTCATAATCCCTTTGCTTGCTGCCCAGCGCTGGGGATACAAGTGTGTGCCACTATGCCTGCCTAAAAAATTTGCTTTCACGAAATATTTTGGCTAATGAAAGGTAAATGCATCCTCATTTCTTCCCAGTACTGGTGACTAACTCAGGGCCTTTGGGCTGAGCTAGGTCGAGTCTTTTTGTTTCGAGCCAAGGTCTTGCTGAGTTGCTAAGCTGTCCAGGTTGGGCTCAAGCTCTTGATTAGAGCCCTGCCTCCTAGAATGCTGGATTATAGGAAGGGTACCGCCATGCCTTGCCTGAATCCTAAAAACTTAGGCACTTTTGAGAAACGGAATAGAAAGTAAATGACCTTTAAGAATCTGATGATGTCACATGACAACAGGAAAAGTAATGTTTTACCAAATGAAATGCTTTGTAAATCTTACCTTGATACTTTCAGGAAACTTAGCCATTCTTTGATTTGCCTCTGTAAGCCTTCTGGTTAACTCTGGCAGAGAGACTGGCTCGCTTTCTCCTTCTTTACTATTACTAGTAATAAAAAACATTATTACTTATTACTCCCCAATTATAATTATTGTGATAAAAATTGTGATAAAATATTCCTAACATAAATTTCACTGTCTTAACCATGTTTAACTCTACATTTCAGTGGTGTTAAATATCTTCTCTGTGTTAGGCAACTATACTTATCCAGAACGCATTTCATCTTGGAAAACTGAAACTCTACCCCCATTAAATAGTAATCCTGCATTCTCTGCCTCTGCAACCACTGCTGTGTTCTCCATCACAGGAACCGTAGGACATGATTTCTCGCACCTTGTCCTCATGGCTTGGCCACTTGTCAGATTCTCTCCCTTTTAAGGTGGAGTAAGACTCCACTGCTTCCCAGGGCACACCTGCTTGTGCCCTCCTGCCAGTCTTTGTGCTTGCCTAAGCAGGTGCTTAGTTGGATAAGCTATCTTGCTGGCCCTCCTTTGATCATTTTTAATTGGTTTGTGTGTGGGGGCAACGTTTATCTCATAAATAACAGAGATCATGAGATAGCTCAGTGCAGTAAGTGCCTGGCTGGCCTGTGCAAAGTCCCAAGTTTGATCCCTGGTATAGCAATGCCCCCCCCCCAATAAAACAACAAAAAACCAAAAATCAAAACCAAAAAACAGAGATCAAGAGAAGGCAATGTGAAATGACATAAATTTTTCACAATGTAGTTCCTTGCCATCCTCCAAGTCTTTCAGACTAGAGCTCCAGTGAGAACTGAGGACCTTTGGGTAAGTATGGAAGGCCTGGAGCTCGCTAGGGAACAGTTAGACTGAGCCAGGGATCCTAACCACAGGGGTGTAGAACACATTGACTGGGCAGATCCTAGAGAGGTGTTGTGACTGAAGGCTAAGAGCCAATGGGTTAGAGAACTTTTTGTTTTTTTGTTGTTGTTACAGAAAGCAAACCTAAAGCTGCCTACAGTGACTCAAAATTTCTGAACTATAAATTTTAGGATTTTAGACAACTTTTCCTTTTTTTTTTTTTTTTTTTAGGGAAGGGTCTACAGGGTGTTCAGGATCTCATTACTAGATCCGACTTGGAGTGATCCACCTATTTACAGCCTTTTAAGAGCTGGGATTACATGCTGCCACTAATATCAACTGTGTCAGCCCAGGGGTGGAGGTGGCACACGGCAGGCCTGGGGATCAAACCCCTGGCCCCTGTGCCTGTTTGCAGGTGCTTTATGTTTGGCCGGCCCTTAAATTGTGAATTCTATTTTATTTTTTTGTCTTTTTTGAGACAGGGTCTTGCTATGCAGTTCAAGCTGGCCTTGAGCTCACTTTTGTAGCCCAAGCTCATCTCACCGAACTCGCACTGATCCTCCTGCCTCAGCCTCCCAAGTGCTGGAATTACAGGCATGCACCACCATGCCCGGCTAAAATTGTGAATTTTAAATGAGGTGTTTCTGACGATTTAAAACAGACTTTGGGCCTGTGAGATACCTTAGTAGGATAAGCACCTGTTTAGGCAAGCGCAGGTACTGGGGTTTAATCCCTGGCACCACAGGTCACACCAGCCCTGCCCCAGGTGCACTGAGCTAGCCACCAAGACTGGGCATGGTGGCGCATGCCTATAATCCCGGTGCTTGGATCACTGAGTCCAATCTGTGTAGTGAGACCCTGTACTAAATACATTTAAATAAATCACTGCAAGCTCCTAGCGCACAAATCCAGCCACATAGCCGTGACTGGCTCCTGTCCACACCCTGCACCATTTCCAAGGGAAATCATTGGGAAGCGATAGCCTATACTCTACAATTTTCTCAGTTCATGGTGCAATTTTAAACACTTGTTTTTGAAATAATATAGAGTAATTAATAAAGTATATTTCCTGAAAGATGCAATAATGCAACTTCAAATTTTATGGGGCCAATTGTTTGGGGGAACCTATCAGCACATAACTGTAGGATTTAGTACTGCGCCATTACTGAGAGGTATGGTCTTGTTTTGCTCTCAAAACCACCAAGGTGGAAGTTGGTACCTGACAGGAAGATAAAGCTTAGAGACACGAGAGACTTGCCTGGAGCCAGGGCAAGGCCAAGAGTAGAACTTAATCTGGCTCCAAGCCCCCCAAATCTGTGCATTCATTCCCAAGTGAGCTGATCCTGAGCAGCAGGTGCTTCTTCAGACAAATTACCTAGCAGCTGGCCGGGTCCCGCCCCTCTGGCTGGGACAAGACTGTGCACCTACCCCTGGCTCTGAGGACCGGTTCCCTCTTCAGGTTCGCTCTTGCTGGGCCCACTGGCTGTGGACTTAGCCAGCAGGCTCTTCCGGTGCTGGTGGATCATTTCCGCCAGCATCTCCTGGACTTGAGCCACGGTCCTCTGTGCGCTCTGGAGGCTGGCGTGCGGCTCTGAGAGGAGCCCCTGGCAGCTGCTCAGCACGTGCTTGCTCTCCTCTGAGAGTCTCTCGCTGGGCTCCGGGGAGCTGCCTGGCTCTGGCCGGCAAGCAGTGACACAGTGCGTCTCCTCAGCACTGGCACTGGCCCTGTCCCCATCCACCTGCTGGCTCTGCCCAGCCAACAGTATCTTCTGGTGCTCAGCCCTGACCCAGATGCTCGGCTCAGAGCCAGGCCCGGAGAGAGACCACCAGATCTCATACAGACGCCCGTACATGAAAAAGGCCTCCAAACTTCTGAGAGCTGCTGCAGCCGAGGACTGACTGTCACCCAGTTTGTCTCTTAGGTGGCCACAGCCTACAAAAAGAAGAAAAAGACTGTATACTCTCTGGGGTTGTATACTTCTTTTGTCTACCAGAAATGTGACTTCCTGCCATGTCTCAGTATCTGTCACTGGAGAGGCACCCAGAGAAACAGGCCAGCAGGACACTTGGCACCACATATCCCGTGCCTAAGCCAATTAGAGGGAATGCTTCCTGGCTTGGGGTGATGATGTCACTGCTGTGTACAGGCTAGGAGTCACTCAGAGCAGGACAGAAAAAGTACTCCATTTCTCCTAGAGCCACAGCAAGGGGCGATCACACTGTGCCCCTCAACACCATGAGTGTTTGGCACAGTGGCAAATTATGCAGGTCAAGTAATGTTTTGGTACCATTCCTTTCTAATTGGAATAGCTTATGACCACATCACCATTTCTTTCCCTCTTACGCTGTGTACGGAAAGTGCATGGAAAGTGTGCAGGAGGCAATGAGGCAGACAGCGTCAGGTGATGGAAACCAGCGCAGTCGTTCTGGCTGCCTCTGTTTTGGATTGAGACAGGGTCTCCCTATGTAACCCACAAAATCACGGTGTGTGTGCCACCACGCCTGATGAGGCCTACCGAAGGCCTGGAGTAAGAATTGCAGCTTCCTAGTCCCGTAATGACAACTTGGCCGGCTGCCACACCACTCCTGACAGGTGAGCAGACGCGGGTCACCTACCGTCGGGGAGGAAGGCCGAGTACACTCCTTGCATGATGGTGAAGTTCCCCGAATCGTAGCTGCGCACCACGGCCCGCAGCAGTGCCTGCACAGCCTCGTCCCAGGAGGCCACCTCTTGGTTCAGCAGCGCCAAGGTCAGGTCATGACAGATGTGAAGCAGGAGCTAGAGCGAGGCCAGGGTGTTCAGTAAACATCCCGTAGGGCAGCCCCCGAGGACACCACCCTCCTCCACAGGGATGTTCTAGAATCAGTGCCCAGATCCTGTTCCTCAAAGTCCTCCTGTCCCTGCCCTGCTTCCTCATGAGCATCTCTCTGGCCCAGGGGCACAGCAGCATGCACCCAGAAAATGTTCTGGCATTTCCATTTGATGAAAACGAAGTTTCTAGAATGAAAAGCTATAATTCAGAGTCAACAAAGTCACCAGTATAATTACGGTAAAAATCCGCCAGTTTCAGATGTGAGGGTTCAAGAATATTGGCCAACACATACAGCTGTGTAACTACCACTAAAACCAAGACGGACACTTCTGCCTGCTGAAACTGTCCCCATGCACGGCCCTCCTCCGTGGACAACCGTTGCATCCCACCCTCTAAAGACACTGACCCTAGTTCCACTGCTTCTATTTTTCTAGAACTTCGATAAGCGAAGCCAGAGTGCTGTAGGCTTTCGTGTCCCGGAACCTTCATCTGGGAGGTTTCTGCAGCTCGCTGAGGTCTGTACACTAGCAACACATTCCTTTTTACTGCTGAACAGCGTAGCATCTAGTTTTCTGAGTGCACCCTGGCTGCACAGCCATGGCCAGGTGGCTTCTAGTTTCTGGCTACTGTGGAGCGAGGTGTTTAGGTGCCAGACTGCGGGTGCCTGCCTTCTTGTAGTGAAGTACCTAGGCAGTGGGACTGCCAGGTCAGTTCTTCATTTGCTAGCCTCTAATGAAATAGCCTGTTTTCAATTTGAGAGTCTTTTTTTTTTTTTTTTTGTCTTTTTGAGACAGGGTCTCACTATGCAGTTCAGGCTGGCTTTGAGTTCACTTTTGTAGCCCAGTCTGGTCTGGAACTCACACTGATCCTCCTGCCTCAGCCTCCATGCCCAGCTAATTTGAGTCTTTTTTTTCTACAGGGTCTCCCTATGAAGCTCAGACTCACAGGGATCCATCTGTTTCCTGCCTCCCAAGTGCTGGGATTACAGGCATGCACCACCGTGCCTGAACTCCATCGCCAGCTCAGAGCACTTGGCAGAAATCGAACCCTGGTCATTGCACTTCCCTAAGCAAGGGCTTAATCTGCTGAGCTATTCTGCTGGCCCTTAATTTGAGTCTTATTCCTCAAAAATATGTTTATTTTAAAAATAAAATACATATAAACTGAGATAATCACAAACGGTTATGCCAGTTGAAATACTTGATCTCTCTGTATCAACAAGGGTAATTTTCTAAACAAAAGCTATTGCAGTAAGCTACAAAATAATATCGCTTCTCGGCCTTTTGGCTAAGATCAAGTGTAGCTACAAAATAATATAAGATAATACAATGACTAACACAAAATAATATGGAAAAACACAAGAGCTACCTTTAGAGAGCCAGTGGAAGGAACTGGGCTGAGGAAGGGCACAGAGAACTTCAACTTTATTGCAGTATTATTTTTTTAATCTTTCATTTTCAGATTCTCGTTATGCAGCTCAGACTCATAGTGATCCTCCTGTCTCGGCCTCTCTAGCACTGGGATTACAGGTGTGTGCCACCACACCTGGTTTTGGTGGCTGGTTTGGCGTGGGGCTGGAATGGCATGTTGTACTGGGGATTGAACCTGGGTCCTTGTGCTTGCCAGGCAGGCGCTTAGATAGCTGAGTCCTTATTGTATCATTTTAAACCAAACAGAAAATCTCATGTAAATATACAAAACAAAACCCTAGGGAGCAAAAATGACTCAAAAAAAAAAAAAAAAAAAAAAAAAAAAAAAAAAAAAAAAAAAAAAAAAAAAAAAAAAAAAAAAAAAAAAAAAAGTACGAGTATTTGTTAATTCTAATTATTTGTTAATTCTAATTATGGGCGTGGTTGTACATTCTGTAATCCCAGGGAGGCTGAGGCAGGAGGACTGCTGCGAGTTTTAGAGGCCAGCCTGGGTTATATAGTGAGACTGTCTCAAAATAAAAAAGGAGACAGACAGACTACTGATATACAATCTCAATTTTTGTTTGGGTTCCGGGATCCAAGTGGGGACCTTGCACTTGCCAGGCAGGCGCTTATGCCGCTAAAGTACGTCCCCTGCCCTTGATTGAAGACCTTAAATCCAAAGCGCTTTACTCTGAAGGGATATTTTTCAGGGATATTTTCAGTGGCCTGCCTTAGTCTTAAACATAAACTGTATTCTATGTGTTTTCCTGGCTCACTAACACGGATGGGCATGTGAGGCCAGGGCAGACAGTACCTGCTTGGAGGGCGTATTGTTTGTAGCAGACGGGTACTTAATGTCCTGCAGTCTCTGCAAGGCTGCCCGACACTGCCCTGGGCTGTCCAGGCTGAAGACGCTCTTCCACACCGAGGTCACTCGCTGCACGAAGGGCCCCTCTGTATCTGTGGCCCAGGTGTGGTGGGAGGAGCCACCTGTGGCTTCCAGAAGCTGCTTCTCCTCCAGATGGTGGCATAGGAGCTCAAGGAGGCAAAACACCAGTCTCTGATCCTGGGATCCAACAACAAAGAGGACGTGTTTGTTATGTACAAAGTTTTCCTACTCTTTCCTTTTAAGCATCCCCCTTTGCTTGGACACAACGAAGTCCCTTCACCATGAGCTGCCTGCAAAGCTAAGTCACGTGCGGGGAAAGGGAGGTAGACAGGGTCTGAGCTCTCTTTCAGGTGTCTTTTGGGGAAATTCTACCTTTGGGTCCTTGGAAGCTAAGAAACTTAAAATTAAATTTTGAGACAGGGTCTCGCTATGCAGTTGAAGCTGGACTTGAGCTTGTTTTTGTAGCCTACGCTGGTCTCGAGCTCACAGTGATCCTCCTGCCTCAGCCTCCCAAGTGCTGGGATTATAGGCGTGTCCCACCATGCCTGGAAAAATTATTTTTTAAAAAAATCTATCAGTATCCATCATCTGTCTGTCCAGGAGACTGAACCTGGCCAGGGTCTTTGCAATGCCTATACTCCTAGCCCTTTCTCATTTTTTTAAGTTATAAGACAGTATCTTGCTAAATTGCCCAGCCAAGCAAGGCTTAAACTAGTGACCCTCCTGCCTCAGCCTCCCAGATTCCTGGGATTTTAAGTGTGTGTCACTGTGTCGGGGCTAAGGAACTATTGTAACATGGAACTCCCAACTGTAGCTCCACTCATACAATTTAAGGCATTCATGGATAAGCTACCTAGGAGTGGCGGCCCAGCTGCAGAAGACAGGCTGGGCTCTCACCAGTCTCACCCTCCCTGTCCCACGGCCAGGCTGAGTGTAACAGACCAAGGGCCCGACTCAGTCAGCTCTGGGATCAAAGGGCCAGGCAGGCTTACGCATTCTGTTCAAGCACGTGTGGTGGGGGATCAGCGGAGGAGATAAAAGCAGAGAAAAGCCCTGGAAAGCATTTATTTTTGTTGGGTTTTTGTTGTCCTGAAACTATGTAGCTCTATAGTATCATTTTCTTAGTTAAGCTTGCAAAGATCTGTTCCATACAGCCAGAGAAGCCACAAATATAATAAACTTATAGGTCTTGTTTTATGGCTTTGTTAAAAGATGCTGTTTTGGAGATAAAAATGAAATGCTAAACAATCACTCTGGAAGCATTTTTTTTTTTTTGGTTGGTCCAGGCTGAACTACACAGCAAGACCCTGCCAAAACAAGGCATAAGCTCAGTGGCCCGATCTCCCAGGATGTATTATTTTGTCTCGTTTTTAAATACACTGTTTCCAGAATGCTCAGCTAGGCACTGTTTTCAGGGCAGCGCCTGTGTTGGAGTGGAAATTAAGAAGCGCACATTACTATCTGACCAGCAGAGGCACCAACAATGGACCAAATGTGTCCTTGTTGCACAAACTGGAGTGGCACCGCTTTGCGATGTGCTAAAAAGTGGCCATCATTATGATTTTGTGTGTGGTGCTGGGGAGAGAACACAAGCTTTATGCATGCTAACCAAGCACCCTGCCACTGAGCTCTGTCCCCAGCCCAGTTACTCATTTTCAACCAGATCTGGCTAAAATGTCCATTTTAGCCACAATGTCATAAGCGATGGAGCAGGAGAATGACCATGCAGTCTCATAGGCCCTTGTGGCAATGACAAGCCCCAGGACTGCAGTGGGACAGCCTGGCCGGGCTGGCCACACACCTGAGGACATGTCCCAGACCAACACGGTGCAACTGGGGCTGGCTGCTGGCCTTGCCTAGAAAGGACTCCGGACCCGCTTCTGCAGCCCGGAAGGAGACGTAATGGACTGACCTGGAGACTCTTATGCAGCTGCAAGGTCTCCTGGGCGCCCACCCAGTTCTTGGCTGGCAGCAGCTCCTGGGCACACCTGAGTGCCAGCAGGGCAGCCAACTCGCTCTCGCCCGAGATCGCAGCCAGCTCTGCAGCTGTCCTCAGCGACGCTGTGTCCCCCTTTTTCGCCAAAACTTTGGCTGCATCAAAAGGAGAGGTGGCCCCTAAATAGCTGCAACATGAAGAGAAACCCAAATATATCATAAACAGATGTACTATTCCTAGATGGTGAAATCATCTTTCTTTTTAGAAAAGATTTATTAGAAAAAGAAAAGGGCCAGTCATATGGCTTAGTGCCTGCCTGGCAAGTGTGAGGTCCTGAGTTCAATCCCCAGTACAAAAAAAAAAAAAAAAAAAAGCTATAGTGCCAGGCCTGGTGCTACCCGCCGCTAATCCCAGCACTCCTTGGATTACTACAAGTTTGAGGCCAGCCTGGGCTGCCAGGCGTCCCTGAGCCTGTCTGTCCCTGAGACAGCCGAGGTCAGCACAGCTCAGCACAGTGAATGAGGCACTAGTGCTCAGGCTAAGGAAAGATCTCACTAGAGAAGGAGTAATTTCTGGGTCTCTTCTGAGCCTGCAGTGATGGCAATCTACATAGTACCAAGGAGATCCCAGGCCTTCCTATGGAGCTCGGCTTAGCACAGTTCTGAACTTGCTGGTCACTTTACCTGGAGTTCTAACTTGGTCCTCTTTCTCTCTCGACCCACTTCCCTGCAGCTTCTCCTGTGTGGCTTTGTGGTCCCCTGGGCCTTACCATTTGGCTGCCACAGCGTAGTGGCCATCTCTTTCCAGGATGGCTCCCCAGCTGAGGTACAGGTCCTTCAGCACGGGGTCCTCAGGGCGCAGTCGGGCCTTGGCCACCGCAATGGCTTCTCTAAAGGCAAGAACAGACAGTGGAGCTGGTCTGGAAAGGTTTCTCTAGAAGAGCCTGGAGGGGCTCCAGGGTGGGACAGTGCTTCCTTCTGTGTTGACCGCACGGCTGATGTCTCATGAAGCTGGACCCTTTCGTTACTGGCCAAGGGGAAAACATGAGCCCCGTGAGTCTTCCTCAGGTCACCAATTCTTAAAGGGAGCTGTGTGCTCCTGGGGATCCAAGACCCTTTGGGGGTTCACCAGATCAAACTAACACTTGGGGATTACTTGCATTTTAAAAACTGCACACTTGCGCTGACTATGCAAAGGCCACAGTGGGCGAAAGCACTGGCATGTGGCAAGAATCAGGAGGTGGCCAGCACCCTAAATGGAAGTGAATGCCTGAAGAGGCAGTGGAGGTCACACGTTCTGCTGGTCACTCAACTTAGCACTTTAAAATTCTGCCTGACCAAGAAGGAAGAACATTTATGTACTTGCTCTGAATTTTCTGAACAATAATGGTTTGTCTTCAGTCTGTATGAGTGAACTGTAAGCTGAGCTGTGGTTTGCTTCACAGAACCTTGTTCTGTGTTTAAAGAGACTACAAGTAAGGTATTTGGTGCTAGGTATTTGCAAGATGTTTTCTCAGCACTGAGCAAAGCAAGCCTAGGACTTCATAGAAAACAACCAACAATCTCTGTTGCCAATGATAAGATCTAAACTTTCTAGTGAAAATGTGAAATTTTAGAAAACTTGTACTTGTCATTGGGAGGTTGACAGCTTGCCAAAAGTTATTTTTTAAAATGCATTTAGTATAGGGTCTTACAGGGTCTCACTACACAGATGGGACTCGTAGTGATCCTCCCATTCTCAGCCTCTAAGAACTGGGATTACTGGCGTGTGCCACCATGCTCAGTCCCTGGCTCAGTGCACCCAGGGGTGGAGCTGGCATAGCACACTGGGGATTGAACCCTGGTTCGTTGCTGTGCCTGCCTTAAGTTAGTCCACTGAACTACCTGACTTGCCCCCCC
>PVKN010013195.1:0-20125 GCA_004027915.1 Capromys pilorides | reverse complement strand
AAAATAACACCTGAAAATTTCCAAAACTCAATAGAAATGCTAAGTGCACAGTTAAATGTCTCAATAAACTTCATCAAGATGAAAATTCACACATGAACACTCAAAATATTAAGTCAGAGCACATTGAAATTAATAAAATTTTAAGAAGAAAATATTAAATGTTCTGAAAAAAATAATAGAATAACCAATTAGATAGTTCCCCAGACTCTTCCTCAGAGACTATATCAATGGAACTGTATGTATAAAGAACAAAAAGAGCATTGTAAAATTCTATAACACTAGAGATATCCACACCACATGAAGGTAAGAGACATCTGCTTTGGTCAAGATTGAGTAACAAGAAACCAGATTTACACTCTTTCCTCCAACAACTAGAAAACCATACAAAACAAACAAAACAGGGATTTTCAACATTAAGTACTAGGCTTGAGAGAAACAGGAAAAATAAAGTGGCACATTCAGCTGCTGATTGAAAGAACATAGCGGGGGCAGCACCTGCAGGCAAATCAAAAAAGAGTTCCTTCAGATCTCTGAGTTAAAAATTCAGAGCTTAGAAACTGGGGAGATCTAAATATGTAGCGATAATCCACAAGGCAGAAACCCACATAACAAAGAGATCCAAGCGTTCCAAGAACCTTCAACAGATTGCCTTAGAGTCCTATTTAATAGCAAGTGTACACAAATAAAATAAGGCCAAGAAAAAAAAGCAGACATAACAATCACTAACAATATAAAGAGGCAAATAAACTTCACTGTCCTCACTAGGCAAAATGAACTAAAAAATATGGATTCTCAAAGCACATCGCCAAAATACTGCTTCAGTTGTACAATGGTATTAGTGACAAAGGCTACTCAAGATCAGTGTAACTAAGCTTGGAAGCAAACTTTGAGCCTGGGGTGGGGTGGTAGTAACAGACTGGCAACATCAGCTCCTTGGGAGGCTGCAGAAGGGTGGCAACATAGCGAGACCCTGTCTCCAAATCAAGACAAAACAGCGCAACAAAACCCACACTTGGTGTGGAGGTTTACACTGACAGGTCCCACCACTAGGGAGCCAAGTTTGAGGCCAGCCTCGGCTACACAGTGAGTTTAAGGATAAGCTGAAATTACATAGCAAGACTGCCGGAAAACAAACAGCTGGAGTTGTAGCAACAAATAGTTTGAAAGAATTACATAAAAACAAACAAGGTCTCAAAGTATTTTTTTAATTCTAAAAATTACTATATCCAACATTCTAAATTTAATATGTGGTATGCAATAACAAAACTCACCAGACATACAAGAAATAAAAAATAAACATAATTCAGAGAAGCACAGTCAGAAAATAATACAGATGACAAAATTACTATACCATAGAAAGATAACCATGTATAATTGGAAAGTTCAACAGGTAAAAGAATATAACAAGGAAATAAAAGGAAGATAAAAAAAAAAAGAAAAAAGAAAAATCCCATATCAAACTTTAAGGAATAAAAAATGTCTGTGATGAAAATGCACTAGATGGAATTGACAGCATAACAGACACCTGAGAGGAAAGCATTATTAAACTTACACAAAATAAAACCAAAAAAGGTTGGAGTTACAGCTCAGGGATGTGTGTCTCTGATTCAACCCCTAGCATCAAAAGCAACACCACACAACACTGGAAGGGTCGGGGATGCAGCTCAGTGGCAGAACACTTTGCTAGCACGCAGAAGGCCCTGGATTATATCCTTACCACCACGAAAACAAACTAAAACAACATCAAAAAAACCCTGAAAGACAGATGGGAGAAAAGATTGGCAAAAACAGGCACTCTAACATACCCATTTATGTAGATTCTTAGGTAAGGACACGAGAGAAGAGAACAGGTAAGGTAAATTTATGTAAGTTAAATCAGAAGCAATTAGTTGAAAGTGACCAAAAAAAGAAAAGGTTAAATGTAATCAAAGGGAAGAGAAAACAAAACACAAAAAATATCAGACTTGTGAGAAACTACAGAAGCCAGAGGAAGTGGACTGACATCTTTATAGTATTGAAACAGAACCAACAAATTAAAATTATACACATTTTTGCTGTAGGCTGAAGGAAAATGGTCCAGATGGAGAACAAGAGCTACACCATGGAAAGAAGACTGGAAAGGGTAACTTTGTAGGGGAACAGAAATTGAATTTCCTTATGATTTAAATCTTGTCAAAAGACAATTGTTTATAATAAAAATAACACTTAGTGGCACTTTCAACATGCAAAATTAAAATGCAACAACATATAAAGTTTGAAGCAAAAAAATGAAAGTGTTCTGGTGAAAAGATCTTAAGATACATGTGAAATGGCAATACAAAATGTGAGCATACAATTTAGAAAGTTAAACAGGAGTTCTAAGTCAACAGCAATCATAAATGAAAACTGCAGTTCCCAAAATACTGATCACTTCTACTATCCCTATAAAGATGAAGAAGGCAGGATGGTGGAGGAGCAAGATGGCAGAGTGGTTAGCAGCAGAGAAAGAGTCTCTCTGAGTGTTGCCATCCAGACACTGGAATATAGGAATGTGGGGAAGTGAGAAGGTAGGAAGTGAGTCACTCAGACCCAGGAAGGAACTGAGGCACGAACTGAAGAACTGAAGAACTGAAGTCTATGGAGAGAATGAAGAGAAAAACCTCAATGAAGAAGGAAGAGGTACCCAGTGGTGCCTGTTTGAGACAGGACTCACTGCATGAGGGGAGCAGTACAAGCCTGCGACACACGGCTAGTGCTGGCAACCCCAGGGCCCCACAGAGGCGACTTCACAGGAGACACAGCAATGGAAGGGAGCAGCAGAAAGAACTGCACTAGCTGGTGGTGAGTGCTAAGGTCTCGGCATCCAGTGTGAGAGAAAAGTTGGTCAGGAACCATTGTGGAGAAGGGCCTGTTGCGCTCAGAACTCAGAGCCACTGTCAACCTCATGTAGTGGCTCCCAGCTGCAGGTTGCCAAAAGGTACAGGCTTGCTGAGACCATCCAATATGTCACCAAAAAAGCGACTGGTGGCTTGGTAAGATAAATGAACATGGGCTGGGACTCTGTCTGCATACACTGCCTACCAGTGACAGCAGAGACACACCTGTCTCTCTCAGGTTTTTTCTTGTTACTGTAGGGGTTTTTTCTCCTTCATTGTTTGATCGTGTTTTTATATCAGTGAGAACGGGTATCTAGCCTTTTTCGTGGCTATAGTCCTGTTCTATTCTTTTTAGCTCTTCCTTCTCTTTCCCACCACACTCCCAAAGTAAGAGTGACGCCAACTATGCCCTGCAGCCTTTCTTCTAATGTCTTCCTCTTCTTCCACTTTTCTATTTTCGACCTAACCCATTTTAAATTTTAACCCTAAGGGCATAATTGACATATTAAGGACTTGTATACTTCATATAATTTTCTGCCTTTTTTATTTTAGATTTGGTTACATAACCACACATCCAGACCATACAGTTAAAGGTAGAAAATGAATGGCTACTTCCGTTTGTCATTTTCTACTGTTTCTGTCACATTCCTCAATTTGTCTGTGTTCTACACTATTCTCACTGGTACCAATACAGCCAAAAGTGACATAATTATTCTAAACAGCTGTTCTATCTCATATTACAAGACTCAGATTGACTAAGGGTCATAGGAAATGCTGCAGCAAAGTGTCCAAGAACCAGGGCTGAGTCGAACAGGCAGAAACTCATCCCCAACAAAATGAAGAGATAGGAGCTTACAGGAGGCTCAAAAACCAGCTACACTTAGAAGCTAACTAGGAGAAGTAGTGATTGTCTCAGGGTTCTAAATACTAGCAGTAAAGCAACTCACCACAGGCAATTTACAAACATTACTCCAGGAATTAAACCCCTCCCCGTAAAAAAAGAAAATGAGAAGACACTTAGACAAGATGCAACCCCAGAAACCCAGCTCATCAAAGGCAAAGCCAAGAGGCAGTGAGGTGTCGACAGTGCGAAACCACCCACCTGGCCTCTCCTAAGAGTAACAACAAAGAACTGAATTGTTGAGACTTTAGAAAAAAAAAAAAAAATCAAATCAGAAATAATTTCTCAGGGGCCAGCGAGATAGCTCAGTGGTCTAAAGCGCCTGCTTAGGCAACCTTAGGCAACCGCAGGGACTGGGGCTCGATCCAGAAACCACATGCTGTGCCAACCCCACCCCTAGGGCAGGATGAGCTGACCATAACATAAATAAAGTTAAAAAAGAGAGAAAGGGAGAGACGGAATGACCAATTAAAAAAAAAAAAAAAAAAAAGAAAAGAAAGAAACAATTTCTCAGATAACTGCAGACAGTGCCCAAAATGAAAACCATGTTTAGTGATTCTAGAGAAGACACAGATAAAAAGAGAGGAGCTTAAGAAAATTATGGGAGCCATGAATGCTCAGCACAGGAAAGAAATGAAATCCACAAGGCAGATGCAGGCAGATACCCAGGAGAATAAAAATTGTACTCAAAGTACCCACAGCAGATTAAGCCAATGCGAGGACAAGATCTCAGAGTCAGAAGACAGGCTTGCAGTTAGAGGTCACGAAAAGAAAGATTTCTTTAAAATAGCAAGGGAGCATGAGAACTCAATACAGCAGCTGCTCAATGAGGCAGAGAAGACCAACATAAGATTGACTGGAGTCAAAGAAAAGGTAGGCGACAGCACAAATTATATATTAATCATATGTATAATATATACATAATATTATTATATGTTAATCACACACACACACACACACACACACACACACACCCCGTTCAAAGGCTTCAAGGCAGAAAACTTTCCTAGCAGAGAAAAACAATTTGACATACAGAAACATGAGGCATGTAGACTCCAATTAAACATGATAAAAAAAAAAAAAAATCCACAGCCAGGCATATTATAGTTAAGATCACAGAAATGCAACACACGAATAGAATCTTAAAAACTGTTAGGGAAAGCTGGGCATGGTGGTACACGTCTGTAATCCTAGCGCTTGGGAGGCTCAGACAGGAGGATCGCTGCAAGTTCAAGGCCAGCTTGGGCTAAAAGGTGAGCTCAAGGCCAGCCTGAACTGCACAGGAAGATCCTGTCTCAGAAAAAGACAGATGGACAGATGGACAGACGGATGGACAGACGGACAGACGGACAGACAGACAGACAGAGAAGAAAAGAAAACTGCTAGGGAAAAGAAACAAATCACTTATAAAAGAATGCCCATCTGAATCAGAGAACGTCTCAGTACAGACTGGTGAAGACATAAGATACTTCCATGACAAAGAACATCTGAGGAAATTTATAACCACCAAACCAGCACTCAAAACATTTTGAAGGACATTCTAGAAAGAGCTAACAAGGACCACAACTCCATGAACCCCAACAGAAGGAATCCACCCAGCAAGGAAAACAAATGGGGGAAGGAGGGGGAAGAAGAGGGGGAGCCAACAAGAAAATAACATGACAAGGGTGAGTCAATACATATGTTCTAATCATTGATGTTAAAGGTCTCAACTCATGTATCGAAAGACAGACTTGCAAAATGGATCAAAAAAAGATAAAAAAAATATGCTGCATACAAAAACAATTAGTTCAAAGAGACATTTACAGACTAATAATCAAAGGATAGGAATAATACTCCATGGAACAGGAACCCAGAAAAAAGTAGGAGTTGGAATTGGACCCATAAAAAAGATAGGCACTCCTATCCTGAGGTGCCAGACCTCAGGATAAAAGATTTTAAAAATGCAGCCACATACCTCCTTAAGGATGCACATCAGGGATGAATACTCTAAATAGTATCAATCACCCTGAAAAAGCCAGGAAGCGTCACCAACCCAACCTCCTGCAGTAAAAGACCCTGTTCTGTGTTCAGGCCCACTTGCTATATGACTTGTTTCCCCATTTGATTCAGATTTAATCAATTTTATCTGAGCAAGTTGCTTATAATCTTACTGGTTCATCAAAGTTTTGTCCCACCTCATGCCCACCTAGGGAGATCCCACGTTTTCCACCTTAGACCCGAGGTTCTCCTCATGCTTTTGCTCTACAAAAATCCTTTATAAGATAGGATCCTTGACAACTCACTGGGGTCCCCTTCTGTCCCTCTCTCAGACAGAAGCTTTCTTTTCCTCCAGTAAATACATTATGCTCTAAAAAAAGCAAAAAACAAAACTGGACCCATATCTTTCACCATGCACTAACCTAAATTTATTTTTTCTAAATTTAAAACAGAATATCTAAATATTAAGATAGAAACATTAAATCTTCTGGAAGACAGAATGAGTAAAACTCCTAAAGACTATAGTGTAGGCAAAGACTTTATTAATAAAAGCCCAACAGCACAGGAATCATCACAAAGAATCAACAACTGAGATCTCCTTTATTAAAAAGCTTTCATGCAGCAAGTGAAACCACAAACAGTGAACAGACAACTCACAATGTGGGAAAAAATGTTTACCAGTTGTTCCTTAGACCAAAAAAAAAAAAAAAAAAAAAAAAAAAAAAAAAAAAAAAAAAAAAAAAAAAAAAAAAAAAAAAAAAAAAAAAAAAAAAAACAATCAACCCTTCCAAATTTAAGGACCCAATCCAAAAATAGACATCTGAGATGAATATACACTTCTCAAGTGAAACACAAACAACAAATATATGAAAAATGTTCAACATCACTAGTCATTCAAGAGGTACACATTAAACAACACTGAGATTCCACCTCACTCCACAGAGAATGGCTACTATCAAGAAATTAACAGTAAACACTGGAGGGGCTGTGGGGAAAAAGTAACCCTCTCTACTGTTGATGAGAGTACTGACTGCTACAACCACTATGGAAATCAGTATGGAGATTCCTAAAACGAACGAGTTATTCCCCTTTTGGGCATCATCTCAGAAGAATTATAAATATGGTGCCCTATACCTACAGCAGAGCAATTTGTAATAGCTAGGTCTTGGAAACAACCCAAATTCCCATCAGCTGAGGAATGGATAAAAAAGGTGGTCTCTTCATATAACAGAGAACTACTCAACCATAAGGAAGGATCAAATGGAGACTTTATTTATTTATTTATTTATTTATTTATTTTATTTATTTTTTGCAGGACCAGGGTTTGAACTCACAACCTTAAACTTGCCAGGCAGGCACTTGTGCCACTGAGCTATCTCCTCGGCCCTCAAATGGAGACTTTTATAGGTAAATGTATGCAACTTGAGACCATACTTTTAAGAGAAGTAAGCCAGATGCAAATATGTACACATGACACTATCTCCCTAGTGTGGGGAGTTGGAAGAGTCAATAAGATACCGTAAAATGGGAAGAAACTTCTGAAGGAAAGAAGCTGGTTTGGGGGAAAAGAAAAAAGAAGGAAAAGGAAAAGCAAAAAAAAAAAAACTGTAAGTTAAGATACTCATACTACTAATTTCTCTTAGCTCATTAAAAAGATAGGTTTGCACTAATACTGTTTGGACAATCAAATGCCAATATCCTATACTCTGAGTAATTTAAAGATGACAATGTGCAATAAATTAAGCACTGCTATCCTCCTATAATACTGTTTTAGAATTTGGGGGATTTTCTTCTTTAAAGCAAAAAATAAAAATAAAGATGAAGCATAACAATTTTATACAAAAACAAAAAAATAAAAATGGACTAAATACTTGCCAACAGAAGCTTGGGGCTAGGCACTACCTTGCTAAAAGCCAGACAAGGTTATCTCAGAAAAATATGAACACAGATCATTATTCCTAATAATCAGAGACATATAAGTCTTAATAAAACTTTACTATACAGGTGCTGTGCCAGTCCTGCCCTCAGGGCCCGTTGAGATGGCAATTGAGACTGGGCATGCTGTAATTCCCGTTCTTGGGAGGCTGAACACTCCTCCCAAGAGGAGGCTAAACACTCATAGTGGACCACTATGAGTCTATCTATGTAGTGGGACACTGTAGACCCTCACTAAAATAATAATTTTTAAAAAAAATCTTCACTATATTAATCTCAACAGCATACAAGGATAAAACATCATAGCAAAAAGAGGGCTAATCTCAAGAATCAAAGAATTAATGTCTGAAAATCAGTGTTATTATATCAAGAGAACATCTAAGAAGGAAAGATTATATGACCATAACAACTAATGCAGAAAATGCTGTTAAGAAAAGTCAATGCCCAGGCCAGGGAGATAGCTCAGTGGAATAAGTGCTTGCCTCACAAGCACAAGGTCCAGAGTTCAATCCCTGGTACCGCAAAAAGAAAAAAAGAAAAGTCAGCGCCCATCAATGGAAAGCCTTCTTTAGAAAAACAACTTCAATCTCTGATAAAAAGCATGCATAAAAAATTCTATTGCTAACATCACATGTAATGAATGAATCCTTTCCCTCGAGCCTGAAGAAGATAACTAGGTGTTCACCACCTCTACTCAATTTTGTACTATGGTAGGAAATAGTTGCTTTATGCGGGAGTGGCAGTGCATACCAACAGCCTATGATTCCAACACTTAGGGAGCTAAGGGCAAGAGGCTTGTATAACTAAGCTCAGACTGAATAATTCAGAATTTAATGACTCGGGGCCTGCCAAATAGCTCAGTGGATTAAAGCACCTGCAAGCAGGCACAGGGGCCAGGGGTTCAATCCCCAGACCTGCTGTGCCAGCCCTGCCCCTGGGGAACGCTGAGACAGTAACTGAGACCGGGTCTGGTGGCATGTGACTATAATTCCAGGTCTTGGGAGGCTGTAAACAGGCAGATCACTACGAGTCCAATCTAGTAGTGAGACCCTCAACACCCTGTAGACCCTTCCCTAAGATACAAAAAAATTAAAGAATGTAATGACCCAGTGACTAAGTCTACTTCTCTTGGCAACTTATCTGCAACTCAAGAGGGCCTGAAGAACCTAGTGAGACTGTCTTATTTTTCTCGTTGCTGGGACAAACACCCAACACTCAAAATGAGGGAAGGAAAGGTTTATTTAGCTCACAGTTACTGGAGGTTTTAGTCTATATTTAGCTAGCTCTAAGGCAGAGTGGTACATGGGAGAGGGCAATCTTCCATGGTGGCAGGCAAGAGCAAGAGAGCAGAGAGTTAGCAACAGCTCAAGCAGCTGACTTCTCTTCCTACCTTACATTAAAATATAAATCACCTGCCCCAGGGGAGGGGCAGCACACATTTTCACAATAATCAATTACAAATTCCAAAATCAGCCCCATGACAGCATGAGGCTATGGTGGAACACCTACAACACAAACCATTACAGGGACTCTATCTCAAAATTTCAAAATTTTGAAAAACATAAAGTGTGGGGGGGGGGGGGTCCCCACATAGTTCAGTGGTAAGCACATGAGTTGTATGCATAATGCTGAATTCATTTCTCCTCTCTCTCACACACACACACACACACACACAGAGCCCAATCTAATTCTGTAATTCAAAGTTTATATTAAAACATTTCACTAAAATCCCATTAATAAGAGTAAAAGTTAATAAAAATGCTTTTAAACGGGAATTCTCACCAGGCATGATAGCATGCGCCTATAATCCCAGGACTTGGGAGGATCGGTTCTAGTTCAAGACCAGACTCAGCTACAAAAGTGAGCTCAAGGCCAGCCTGAACTGCATAGCAAGACCCTCTCTCAAAAAGACCAAAAAAAAAAAAAAAACCAAACCAAAACAAGGAATTCTCAAGGAAATAACTTTAAAATATTTAAATCTATTATGCCTGTTCTTTATAAAATGTTTCAAATACCAATACAATAAAAACAATAAACACTAGTATTTTTTAGCCTTTGAAACATTACAGTATCACAACCCTAAAATCTATACAGTGCTACCTGTGTCTAAATTATGCATATCACCTCATAAATTATCACGGTAAGCATTATTTTTTTGCACTGGTCTTCGCTTGGCAGTATAATAAATAATTTATAAGCACTGTATCAACCTTCAAAAACAGTTCTGTAAGACAAATACTATTATGAACTCATTCATGTAGGTGAGAAGTAGGACTCAGAACTATGAAACTTGCCTGGCACGTAAGGGGCAGGACCAGGACTCAAAGGGCAACTGGTCTAAAGCATGTCATTTTTTCACAATTACTACACAACTTCAACTACTTTGAGGCTAACAATGGGTAAATCATTCTGGCAAGAAAGACATTTACTCTCAAGTCTCTTCCACAGTGGCCTGGTAGAGCCCTCGTCTGCAGCCCAGCTGTCCTACTGTCCACGGAAGTGGGCATGTTTTCAATCCAGCCTTGGAAACATCAATGCAGCCTCAGCCAGGTGCTCGGGTCTCATTCTCAGTTGGATTTTCAGCTCTCTACATGGGCAGCTCCTTCCCGTCTTCTCTTTCCCATACTCAGCCATCAAGCCTCAAACTAAATGTTCTTTCCTCAAAGAGATCACTCAGCTTCTAATAGGGTTCTCAGTACTATTTCTTATGCCACAGTACTTTATTGTTATTACAATAATACATCCCTGAGTGGGGAATCATGACTGTTCCTCCACCCTAACAAACTTTATGATGACAGAATAAACTTTTGATAAGTTTCTGACTGAATAAACTAACTCATTTGGAGGCTATACCTATGCTTTGTAATTCAAACGTATCATCCCACCTACACAGGAAAAAACTTGCAGAAGTGAAAAATCTGATTATTATTTTTATTATAGTGATGACTTCATTGTTAAAAGCCATCAAACTATATACTTTAAGTATATGTAAGTTTATAATGTATCATCTTCATACTTTAGTAAAGCTTTTGTAATAAAAAGCTTAAGAGAAAATTAACACCGTCCCCCAAGAAGTTGAGGAAAGTTATAGCTAATATTACACTAAAATAAAGGGTCAAAGCAATCTCTTAACGTAGAAGGAAAATGGAGTAGTAGTGTGCACCTGTACAAAGAAACAGAAAGGACAG
This sequence comes from Capromys pilorides, assembly GCA_004027915.1. Classification (NCBI taxonomy): domain Eukaryota; kingdom Metazoa; phylum Chordata; class Mammalia; order Rodentia; family Capromyidae; genus Capromys; species Capromys pilorides. Next base: position 9,266 of record PVKN010013195.1, on the reverse strand, counting down.
GATGCAATGGCTTCTTCCCATTTAATTTTATTAGAAAGGTAACTGGATTGCTTACAGAAAAAAACAACAGTAAACACTTTTATAACCTAAGCTGAAGTAGAATGTCTGATGAAAACAACATCAAAGACCAAAAGTGGAAAAAAGATCTATGCTCTTAAAAAGGATCTTAAAATGTAAGTCAGATGAGAACACATGATTTGAAAAGACATATTCTAAACCCAAAGCTACCACTATACAACAAAATAAAGAAGCAGAGCTAATCCAAAGAAGCAGGATACAAATAAAACACTACAAAAAAAGTCAATACAACAATATAACAAAGGACAGGTATCTCAAAATAAGGAACACGAACACAGAGGTTATTAAAAGAAATAGTAAAATTCAATCTAAGCTGCATTTATAGAAATGCTTTAAGTACTCTAAGTTAAAAAGGCAGAGATTTCCAGATGGAACATAAAAGCTGTAAATTCAACTTTGCTCTCCTAACATTTCATAAAATAGACAACATTACAGAATCAAATAACTTGCTCCAGCTGGCATCTGTACAACACTCTATTGAACACAGAATATACATTCTTCTAAGTACACACAGTGCGTTCAACACACAAAACATTACAGGTCAAAACACCTAAGCCACACAATGTGTTCTGTGAAAAAGGCAAACTGGTCTATAAATAAAAAATAACAAAATAGAATTCTGGAGTAGAAAGTGGAAATCCCCAACAATTTAGAAATTAAACAACACACACAAGCCATTTATCAAAGAACACACGACAAGAGAAATCAGTATATTTGAAGAAAGAATAACAGATATAACAAATGAAAATGATGTGAAATCATAAACATTTCAAATGTGTTATACAAACAGTAATGCAGAAACCATAAAAATCAGTGTCAAGAGGGTAGTTTACAATATTAAATATATCACATACATGTGCGCCCATGTTTATAGCAGCACAATTTGTGACAGTCAAATCGTGGAAACAACCAAAATGCCCAACACCTGAAGAATGAATGAAAAAGATGTGGTGTTTTTATATAATGGAGTATTACTCAGCTATAAAGAAAAACAAACTTGAAGCCTTCGTAGTTAAGTGGATGCAACTTGACGCTATACTCATAAGTGAAATAAGCCAGACCCACATGGGTAAATATCATATTGTCTCCCTACGGCAAGAACTCAAAAGAAGAAATAAAAACTGAAAGGTATAACAGACAAACAGGTAAAGGGAAAGTACAGAACTTAAGGATTAAATAGCTAAGAGAGAAAGGAGAAAAGACAGGAAATAAGGTAGGGGCAAAAACATACATGTATATATACAGGATGGCTAAGGCACTGGTCCTACAAATTTCCAACTTTTCTTTTCTTTTTTTTTTTTTTTTTGGTAATAGCAGTTAATGGATAGAATTCTTACCTTGACTAACTCTATGCTGACATCTGTGAACTAAGCAACTACATACACTGAGGACAGCAATGTGTAGTACTAAAATCATGCTTGAAATACCTGTCACCTTGGTCTTCTAAATGTGTCACATTAATTATTACTATACTCTCTTTAAAGTTTCTTTTTAATGGCCAGCTCAGCCTGCCCTGAGGGTGGGGCTGTCATAGCATGTGGTGCCAGGGATCAAACCAAGGTCCCTGCAATTGCTTAAGCTTTCCTAAGCAGGAGCTTTAGACCACTGAATCATCTTGCTGGCTCTTTAAAGTATTTTTTAAAAAGGTAATAAAAGAAAATGAGAGACAAAAAAAAAAAATGTAGAGGGCCGGGGAGATAGCTCCGTGGCACAAGTGCCTGCCCGGCAAGTGCAAGGTTGTGAGTTTGAACCCTAGTCCCACCAAGAAAAATAAATAAATAAATAAATAAATACATACATACATACATACATACATACATAAATACATAAATAAATACATAAATAAAATTAAAAAATAAATAAAAATGTAAGTTTTCTTGAAAGCATGTGGTAATAGTCAATCATACATCCCATCTTGCATAACTATATCTGAAAATCTGAGCAATGGATTTGATGATTAAAAACAGAAAACATATCACTGTTAATCAACGATTCATATTTTGAAAATCTGTATCATATGTAGTTTTGTGTCACTGTTTCTGTCTCAGTTTTTTTCTTGCTCTTGTTTATACTCTTCAAACTAAAATTATAATAAAAAACTAAATATATCACAAAAGTAAAATAAAACCTTAAATAAATGCTCCAAGTTTCCACATTAAGAAACTACAAAATGAACTTTGTTCTTAATTTCTTATAACTTTCTTTCTTTTCCATTCTTCTTCCAATTCTGCATGTGTATATCTGGTTATCTGCACAGCTAAGATGAAGACAACACTATTGAATGCAATAAATACTGTCAAATTCACACTATTTTCTTTAGTGAAATTCTGCATTATTTCTAATTTTCTTCTTACTATTCTGTATTGTCTTTAAAACATAAAGAAAAACATCAAATTCAAAGTAAGTAGAGGGAAGGAAATACTAAGTAAAAATCAATTAACTGAATAATCAATAAGGGAAAACAGGGCAACCTACACTGGATCTGTGAAACTGTCAGCAGTTTGCAGAGATGGGAAGGAGGCTGAAAAGGGAGGGGGAGAAGAGAAGGGAAGGGAGAAGGGAAGTGACATGACCAAGATGAAGTAAGTCTAGGTACCACTTCTCTAGGAGCCTAACAATTATGCATCATGAACTTAAACCAAGAAAACTATCAGTGATCTAGAGGAAATGGATATGTTTCTGGATATATACAAATCCTGAACATATACAAACTTCTCAACAAGAAACAAATGAATGCCTGACCTAATATTTCCTTCTCAAAATTTGAATCTGTCATGAAAAACTTTCCCACGAAGATAACTCTTGGTACCAATTAGACTGGTAGACAGGGGCTCCAACTCAGTGACAGAGCACTTGCCTGGAAATTGGGAGGTCCTGGATTCTATTCCAGGACCACACAAAAGAACAGAATGGTGAAATTTAACAAAAAATAGAATAATGCATTTCTGGAAGTGAGCATTACCAGGAACCCAAAACTAGAGACATTATTTTAGAGAGGGGTGCAAAAGAAACCTACATGACAAGAATACCGATGACAGGAACTTCTTTTTAATGGGCAGCACAAGAAACTGAAGCCACGGATGCTCTACCATGGAACTATATTTCCAGCCCTTTTTATTTTTAGACCGACCGATTTATTCATTTATTTATTTACTTACTTACAGACTTGTTTTCAGTAAGTAGCCCAGACTTGTTTGCAACTCTCAGTTCTGTGATTACAGATAGGCACCACTGTGCCTGGCTAAGACTTAAAAATTCTTAACAATGAACAGTGAGCAGTGGCACACACTTATAATCCTAATTACTTGGAAGGCTGAGGCGGAAGGATCACAAGTTCAAGATCAGCCTAGAGGGCACAGCAAGATCTTGTCTCAAAATACAAAGGTTGAGAAAGTAACTTAGTTTTTGCACTGCTTTCCTAGCATGCCCAAGGCCCTGGGTAATTCCCAGTAATGCAAAAGAACAAACCAAATCCAACAATGTATCCAAAAGGGTAATACATTATCATCACCAAGGGTTTATATTAGAAATAAAAATTTGATTTAACACTCAAAATTTAAACAATCAAATTCAAGATACTAGCAAAATGAAGATAAACAATCTAATGATCATCACAATAATTAAAATATTCTTTGATAAAATTTACATTCTTCCACAAATTTTTTAAACAGAAAGTCCATCAAACTAGGAAAAGAAAAAAACATCTTCAACTTGATAAAGGGCATCCAGAAAAAACCCACAACCAAGCAGAGCTTGGTGGCACACACTTGCAATCCCATATACTCCAGAGACTGAGGCAGGACCTTCACAAGTTAGAGCAGCCTCAAAGCCTCCCTCAGTACCCCTTGTCTCAAATTAAATAAAAAGATATGGGAATACAGCTCAAAGATAAATGTAAAAGGTCTCGGATAGAGCACTTATGTAGCATGCAAGCCTTGGGTTCAATTCCCACTACTGCAAACTACCCCCTACTGCTGTAGGCAGCTAAATTAGATAGGAATATTATAGGCAGTCAGACAGGGTCAGGCCCTGGAGGACAATACAGAAGACACGTGACTATGCAGCTCTGCAAGAGACAGACACCCCTGCTGGGGGCCAGACCTTGAAACAAAGAGTAAGGAAATGCAGCCACCTACCTCCTTACGGATGTGTATCAGGGATTGACATTCTAAATGGGGATCATCACCCTAAAAGAGCCTAAATGAGTCAGGAACACAACCCTGACTCTTGGAAGAACCCTTAATTCTGTGTTCATGCCCACTTTCTACTTGCTTCCCAATTTGATCCCGACTTACTCAATTTTACCTGAGCAATGGTGCTTGCAGTCTTGGTCAGCCATAGTTTCGTCCCACATCATGCCCACCTAAGCGAGTTCCAATGGTTTTCACCTTAGGCCTACCTTATCACATAGTTTTACCCTATAAGAACCCTGAAAAAGATAATTTCCCAGGTAATTCACTAGGGCCCCCCTTCTGTTCCCTTCTTGGACAGAAGCTTTCTTTCCCAATAAACATTCTATTGTAAACCTCCACCTCATTCCTAAAATTCATTCTTTGGTTTTAGAGAACATGAACTCATCCAAGTATCTTCCAGGTCAGGAGGTTTTTTTTTTTTTTTCCCCCCTGTATCACTACCACCACTACCAAACAAACAAAAAAATCTATAGCCACAGATACTTAAAGGTGAAAGCATGGATTCTTTCACTGTAAAGTCAAATACTGGGCAGAGAGATCTTATTTCACCCTGTTCTCTAACATTATTGTGAAGGTTGGGGTGAAAGGAATGTTTTTTACCATGAAAGCAATGATGATGAACTATATACACTGGCTTAAATTCACTGAATCATATATCCAAAAGTGAGGAATTTTACTGAACATAAATTATGTGCAACTATTATTGATTAAAAAATATACATAAATACTCCATTACAAAGTGGAAAGACAAACCATCAAGTGGGAGAAACTATTTATAAAACAGGTTATGATAAAGCATTAATACCTAAAATGCATAAAGAAATTTGGTAATTCAGTATCAAGGAAAAAGCCCAAATAATAATAATAAAAAAAGCAGCCAAGATTTTAGTAACATGTAAAATTATAAAGCAGTATAGACAAAGATGTTCAATATCAGTAGGTGTTTGGGAAATTCAAATTAAGACTCCAAGATACCACCACACATTCACTAGAATTAGCATAATCAAAATTATAAAGAGATGACATACCAATTGCAGTGATGCTGTTAAGGTGGGAAAACAAAATAGGGCAGCCAATTTGGAAAACAATGTGGCAGCTTCTTGAGTGGAACATAGTAAGTGACAGAAATTTCATTTGTAGGCATTTAACCAAGGTAACTGAAAATATATGTTTACATAATGATTTGGACTGAAATTTAAAGGGCTCTTTAGGTAATAGTCACAGGCTACAAAAAGCTCAAATGTCTATTTAGTGCTGATGGTATCAACATATCATAGTAAATGAAAGCTACTGAGATGCACGAAAACATCAAGGAATTTTTAAAGTATGTTCAGTGAAAAATGGAAAAACCAAAAGACTATACACTGTGTTTCCAGGAGGACAGATTTTGCTGTTTAAATATCTTATATTACTGTATTTTTTTTTTTTCTCAAAGTTTCCAATAACCTACTGACAGAGTAAAGATTAGGCTTGGGGCTTTCACACTGAGAAACACCCCCAGATCTTTCCTTTTTTTTTTTTTTCCTGAGGTAGTCTTGCAAAGTGCCAAGTTTCTTAGCCTGGCCTAGAACCTGCAATCCTCCTCAGCCTGCCAGAGTGCTAGGACGCCAGCCACATCACCGTGCTGCTCTCTCTGTGGATCCCTCCGGAAATGTTTACCTTAGCATAAGCCTATCTCTGTACAAGAAACCTCACTACCATGAAAACGCCATTCTGTGCCACAGCCGCATGGAGAACAGCTGTGAAGGCGATGCCTGGGCGGTTGCTCCACTCCTGGTCAGCCTGTGTGAGGTTGCAGAGCAGACAGTGAGCCCCAGACACTAAGGGTGACCACGCTCTTAGGGGTTTGCTTTTAACGAAGCCAGAACTTGGCTTTGATGATTCATTTTAGAAAATGGGTCTTAAGATATTATAAAATTGCATGCTAGAAATGGATTATAAAGTAAAGTTTCAACTTTATTTTGCTTTGAACTTTAGATGCTAATGTGAATATATTATAATGTATCTTTCTTGGCTTACGAATTTTTGAAGATTTGGGTGAAAGCAACAGAATTCTTATATAACTTATACAAAATTTAACAACTCAGATTTCTGACAATAAAGACACTAATATGTCTATAAGCTTAGCAAAAATTTTAAAAATTATCACTATGAATATGAAATTATACTTTTAATTTAAAAATCACCCAAATCACACCTCCATAAATTAGGAAGTGGAACTCAAATGCTGACTGCCGGCACTTCTGTCTTATGTGAATTTAAATGAGATGATTTTGGTTCATAAGACAAAATGCCAGCCAAATAATGAGAGCTCTGAATAAGTATGAGAGGATTTCGAGAATGACATGAAACTGAAAGTTATATCCAAAAAATAAAATGAACTTTATCAAATAAATTTGTACAGAGTATGCAATGAACTAAATACAGACAAAAACTATAACTGAAACTATCAGGTTCATTAATACCTACATAAAGAATATAAAGAACTTATCAATTATATGTCTGCTTGACTATTTTCCTGTACCTTCCAATGAATTTCTCCTGAAAATTTCAGCCTGGTGAGAAATCACAAAGTCCAACTGTAGATACAAAGTTGTGGACTTGTATAAACAAACTCATGAATAAGATTTTTGGGAAGAGTCCTAAGTACAGAATGCCTAAACCAAACTCAGAACACCTGGGTTCTGCACAGTCCACGCTTTAGTTAGGGGACATTCTTAGTGCCAAGCCCCAACAGGTAGGAGTTCATGGTGGTCTGTTTAGAAGCTACTAAAAATATAATCCAGGGACACTTTTCAGCTACTATATTTCACATACTCAATTTCTACGGCTTCTCCTGTCCAGAACTTCCCAGATTTCTCTCATCATTAGCATCTGTCTTCCTGTGGTATCTCAAGGCATCTCTTCCGGCCACTGATACTAATCAATCTCTCTCTCCTCCCCTTCCGCTTTCTCTTCTTCCTTCTGGCCCTCTTTGGCTCATCCCACCTCCTCTCTTTTTTCCTCTCATGTTACTAGGGATTGAACTGATGGCCTTTATGTTATCAGAGCTTTAAGTTTTTTGGTGGAGGCTTTCAGAGTCTCTAAATTGTCCAGTCCAGGCTCCTGCCTCAGCCCCCTAGAGTGATGCGGTTGCCAAGTCTCTTTGTATGTAATCTATATGTTGGCAATTCTACTACCTACATAGTATTAGAATGTGATTCCTTGTCGGTAACTTCCTAGAAACCACTTTAAAATGTTTCTTATAGCGCTACGCTCTGCCTTCTTCTCCTTCTAGAGTGACTCAAGTGCAGATTCTCCTTAATTCCACAGTAATCATTACTATCATGGCAAGAAACGGCACTACGAAGTCTATATGTATTCATCTGCCTATCTGTCCAAACACCCATTTTCTTAAAGAAACAGTACGCTATGTTTTCCTTGTTTCTTAATCCTCAGAAATCAAGCCCATATACTAACTGCTCATTAAAGATTTAATAGGTAGGGTAGGAAGGACTTTTTCTTTTTTTTGGCTTGCTTAGGCTGCCTTAGGGGCAGCCAGGTAAGGCTTGTGGAGCTGGGGATGAAACCCTGGTCCCATGTGACTTGACTAGGTTTGCCCAAACAGGCGGTTAAATAACTGAGCTAAGCTGCAGGTCTCCCTTAATAGGTAGGGTAGAGATATACCTTTTTAATACAGCTTAGCATACGTGCAAGGCCCAGCACCAGGGGAAAAAAAATCAGTACGTACAAGGACAACAGTACAGTAGGTTCTATGTTAACATATAAATTAACAAAGTAACCTCTGGAAAATTTTTAGGAAGTTATACTTGAGACCAACATACTATCATTTTCAATATGCTTAAACCTAGCAGTTTTCTATCATCAGAACAAGAAAGAATACAGTTTAAGTGAAAACCTGTAGTTAAAGGGGTTGGGGAGATAGCTCCATGGCATAAGTGCCTGCCTGGCAAGTGCAAGATCGTGAGTTCGAACCTCAGTCTCTCAAAAAAAAAAAAAAAAAGGCACTTATGTTTTACACAACTTCAGTTTTGAACACCAAAGTTTATATCCCATGAAATACTAAGTCTGGAAGTAGGAATTCACACAAAATGAAAGAATAACAAGTTTAGGTCTCTCGTCTGGAGGTGACTCTATAAATATATGTACTGAAACGAATGGGAACTGCTATATTACTTAAGTGTGACAAAATTAAACCTTGCTTAGCCCCTTTCTTAGAATATAAAGGATATGCAATTATGGTGCAGTTCTGTTATGCTAATATGATTATAAGAAGCTAATTTTTTTGCCACCAGCATTTCTCTCTCGATTAATTTTCCTGAATATTTTCTAGTGCTTTAAAGTATACTACCAAACAGGATAATCCCCCTGGGTGTGTCACGACATGTTCACAAATGCTGCTGTGTGCGCACACTGTCTACAGCTCCCATTACTTTAATCCTCTCCATTTCGAAGAATGCAACTATCACATTCATTATTGTTTCAACAATTAAACTTTCTGCATTTTAGGAAACATCTCTGAGCAGAAGAAAAGGCAAAATGTACTCTAAAAAAGCCAAAATTAATGTTACTACAAGAATATAAGAAAAGATTTCCTTCCCAGAAATGATAAAACAAGAGTTAAAATAGCACTATTACGTTCTTAGAAGAACTCAACTATAATCATACTTGCTTTCATTTCTGGGAGGGCCTGTTTACTGTCGTTTGAATTTAGGATTACCACTGACCTATATCCTCACCCATAAAGCACATTTGATAAGTCTAAAAGAATAAAAAGTGGAGATTACATATATACAAATTTCACTTTTGCTAAAACTGCTAAATCTAATTTAAATCTATTATCTGATATTTGGCAATGTTGTTATTACCTATGCACTTTAAAATATCACGTATAGAATCATTTCACCTGCTTCAAAGTATTAAATAACTTAGTCCTTATCTAAAACCCAATCCCTAACAAACTCTGGGAAGAACAAAGATGACATGCCAAACAAA